>JAPDSC010140947.1:0-19176 GCA_026290005.1 Latrodectus geometricus
ATATATATATATATATTGTATTGATTATTTTAAAAAAATCCTTTTGCTACTTATTATTTATTATTTAATGTAGATAAATTGCTTTCTTTGGCCTAGTGACATCATCGGTATCCATATTATTAATCCTATCCTAAAATATTATTCTCAAAAACATCGTACTTTCTCTTTTTGAATTTGCTTCTATTTTATTTTTTTAATTCACTTTTTGTAACATGTTTTATAATAGATATATATTGGAAATGAATGTTAAAATATATTATGAATGAAATTTATTATGACGTTCAAACTTACGGGTCAAAATTTAGTTGCCAAAGAGCCCAAACTAATAACAGATTAAGATTTTATGCCTATACTGAAAATAATACTATTTTTATCGTGTGTCAAAATATTTCTATTAATTTAAAAAATATAATGATGAAGTAAAGCGAAATAAATTAAAAATGTAACAAATACTTATCCTCTGAAATTAAGAATGTAAAAAATATAGAATGAGTACAAAAATTCAAAAGGAAAGTATTTGTTAAAGAAAATTCTCTTGAAAAGTAAAAGTAGCAGTTTTGTATTTCTTGCTTCATTTGAAGCATTTGTGGAGTGATTGCAACATTTGCTTCACTTAAAATACTTCTCTTCTTTTTGTCATTGATTTGTTAATTATCGTAATTGATCCAAATTACTTAGCTCATTAAGAACGCTGTAGATATTTTTCCAAATTACCAGCTTTTTTAAATTAAACGTTGAATTTCCATTACTCATAAGAAAAGAAAATGTTTAATTTAATAAAAGTATTTTTATTAAATTAAATAATATTAAAATTGAAATCGTTGACTGTTACGGAGTGTAATTTTTTTTAATTCTGCAAATTTTTAGAAGAAGTATTTGAAAACTTCTATAAAAACAAATTCACTTTCTTGAAGAGTACAATTTGGAAATTGTTTACATTCTTCATAAAGATTTTTTATTAGTCTTTATTCAATAAAACATTTTTCAACTTTGAGACATAAATATACATTTTCCCGTACTTAATTAAAGAAAATAATGCTAGTTAAAAATGTTTGAATGTAAGAAGTGATGTTTAAATAAAATATTTTAATTTAAATTAATGTGTTTTTCTTTAGATTTTTGCACGAGAGTATTTAATTTTATTTTCGTACTTTTATGACATTTGTAACAATAAATAATGATAATTACAAATTATTTCCTTATTAATTGCAGAAAAGTGAGAGTGCCCTACTATTTAGGGTGTCTTTTGCTTTTCCGCCAATTTAGCGCCTGTTTGGATGATGTATATGAATGGATGGTGTATACATATGATGATAACAATTTTTTTTTTGAATTTAAAAAATCCTATCGGTACGTTCAAAATTATCTAAAGTTTGTGTAATTTTAAAATTTTTGAGTTTAAGAACTGTGCTTTTAGACTTATTTATTTTCCTTAAGCGCATACAAAAACACGTTTGGTGACAAAAAAAAAAAAATCACCAATTTTCACCAAAAGGCACCTGGAAATACATTTTTCTCTAATTAAATTATTTTCCTATAAGAAAAGAATAAGAATTTTAATAAAATAAGGGTTACAGAAACTATATAGCGCATAAAAGCAAATTATTTAAGAGAATGCAAAATATAAATGAATCTCTAAGGATAATTTAATTCCATAATTTTAATAATAAAGATTATTTTATGGAACTAAGTTATTATTGAAAAATATTTTAGAAAATTAATTAGAATGAGAGTTTAATGATGTCTTAGTACAACAACTGTATACAAATGTAAAAATGTTAATGTTTAGAAATGATTTACGATATTATATATGACGTGTGTTCACCTTGAATTATTAAAACTAGTAGAGAAATTTTTAATGATGTTATGAGATTACAAATAACATGTAATTTATTGATTAATTTAATAGGCGCATAATTTTTAACTCTTGAACTGGAAAAGGATTAGATTCATATCAGAAAAACGCGTCATGTAAAAATTCCTAAGTAATGTTCATTTATATTTACATCAGAAGAACATATCGCCATTCCATTTGCATTTCCATATGCCTATAGTTTTATTTCATCCTCAAGCATTGTCTTCTCAAAATGAGATGTATGAGATCTGAAAGTATTTTTTAATCATAAGGATCACTAATGGTAGCAACGCGTAAAGTATGAGGAGAAATCTAACTGATCTGATTCAGCTGTACATCTTTTCGCAGCTTTTAGTTTAGCTTTATAAAAATACTTATATTACCATTACTGAAGATATGTGTCTCTCTATAATCTTACATTCTGATATTAATCTTCAATATCAACCCTTTATGTCATTAATGTAAATTTCTCTAAAAAGTAAATTATTATTTAATGTTCTTTCTGCCAACACCAAATATTGCCTAGTGTCTCATTCCAAAATGATTAGGGTTTTGCAGACACTTAACACTAACAAATTCTCTCATAATCTTGATGACGCTCAGGCTATTTAATTCATGTGCACGTTTTAATGATTAACAAACAACAACAATTAATTAATCAACAAAATACATATCAACTTACATGTATAGAATACAGGTGAAGTTTATTTTGGATACTTTATTTTAAGAGTTACAGAAATAAACTGTTAATCCTAATAAATATGTTTGCGCTTTCCACTTTTAAAAATTTTTTCATGTCTGACTTACCAAATCCCGTATAAGGACATGTATGTAAGTAGTATATAGGCGAAAGAAGCTAAGCCACTTTAAGCGCTTGAGGGATTCTGGCCCAAATTTTCACTTGAAGGATTCTGGCCCAGGACAATTCTACCAGAATCCCTCAAGCGCAAAAGTGGGCCAGGTTCTTTCACATATATAATTCTGGCCCAGGACAATTCGACACGCGAATGCGCGATTTTTTTTTAATAATAGAAAAAATTCACTTACCTAACCTCCCTGTAATATTCAACTCACACAGATAGCATTAGCGCGATTGTTTACGAATCTTGAGTATCCTCCATAACACTGTCTGATGGAAATGAAACACATTTTACTTAAATGCGCGAAAGTGTGGGTTTTTCTACCCACATTACTAAATCTCGTGTATCTTCCATTAGAGAGGAAAAATGCGCTGGCGAAGTATGACGCCTACTTCGAGTTGTAAACTTTTGCGAAGTTGGAATCCGAATTAGTTAAGATTATGTGGGAAGATAATACGTTGGTCGACAGTAGGAGTTTTTTCTACACGCCTTATTAGGTTTCACATCTCTTCCATTAAAGATGAAAAATGTTGTATTATAGCTACGACGCCCAAAATTCTGATGATTATTCAAGACTGACACAATTCTCAAAAACAAGTGCGAGTGGGATAATCTTAACCTAGAAATTAAATGCAACGAAGATGAATTTAATGCGTGGCAAACTTAAGAAAAAGTTTTATTGTAAGATAAAAACTTTTATATACGTTTTCTGAACAAGAATCGATGGCTTAGAATCATAATACAAGCAAGATTCTAAACTATCGATTCTTTTTAAGTAAGCATAGAGATCACAGGTTCGAACCCCAGAGACTCTCCAAAAGAAATATATAATTGTTACCCATGTAGATAAAAAAAATGATATTTAGGAATATATAATCTATTTACATCCTACATTTTTAAAGAATAGGTTTTGTTCTTTTCAGAACATTTTCCTTAATTATTTTTTAAAATTTTTTTGTTATTCATTTTTTATTTTTTACTTAATTGCGAGAAAGTATATAAACAGCGTATTTTTGGTTTTCGGAATAAAGTGGAAAAAGTATATGAAACTTTTGGAGCAAAATTATTTCGTTTCTCAATGCCGGCTTCGAAAGACAAAGATGTCGAAACAAATTTTATCTAATGCAGTGATATTACTAAGTGTTATAATTGTAGAATACATAATTTTTCTGATTTATTTGCAAGCGCAAACACCATCGGATCTATCTCAAAAAGTGAATATCACAAACACATCGTGCTTCGTTTCTAAGCATATAGGAAGAAAAATTTTTCTTCATATCTGCTTCAAAAATAAAGAACAGATATTCGATTTGCGATATTTTTTCTCCAACCAAACATTGAATCCAATTCCTGAGATTGTGGGAGTTCAATTAACAGAAAAAGAATTTAGAAAAGTTTGCGAAATGTGTTGACCTGTTACCGATCATGTTGCTTCGACTTAAATTTCCATCGTCGATGATCATTAATGGTCCCAGTCAAAGCGGAAAAACTCATTTAGTGCGGAAAATTGTTTCTGAGCAAATATACGAAGCACCGATAAAAAAAGTTGTATGGTGTTATAAAATCTTTCAACCCTGGTTTCACGAAGAAAGAAATATTAAATTCATAGCAGGTTTGCCAACAGAAGATGAACATTTTGATCTTTTGATTCTTGATGATCTTATGAACAATTTAACACCTGAGATATCGCAAATGTTTACTGTTGGATCTCATCATAAAAATTTCAGCATAATTTTAATAACACAAAACCTTTTTCCCCGCATTAGAATTGCTAGGGATATTAGTTTGAATGCTCACTATATAATACTTTTCCGAAACAACAGAGATCAGTCGCAAATCGCTTGTTTTGGAAGACAAGTGTTTCCTAATCGTTCCAAATTTTTTATGGAAGCCTATAAAAAGGCAACATCGGAAAAATATCACTTCTTACTAGTTGATTGCTTTCCAACAACGGATGAAGAATTAAGATTACGACAATCCATTTTTCCAGATCATAACGGTATAAATTGGGTATATGTGCCAGAAGAAAAATGAATAGAATTAAACGACATGTACATTTGTTGCATATTTTATCCGCCGCGAGTCCTAAACAGCGAAATGCTATATTGAAGACTGCCACCAACGAACAGATAAAAACACTGTGTGAAATATGTCAAAACATATTAAACGGGAATATCTCGAACCGATTGAATGTTCGAAATTTGTGTCGTTATAAACGAATCATTCGACAGCTAGCCGACAAAAACATTTCTATCGCTCGAAAACGCAAGATATTAACTGTTAACCAAAGAGGAGGATTTTTACCTCTCATCCTTCCAGGTGTTTTGAGTCTTATCGGAGGTGTAATAGGAAAAGCTATAGGAAAACGAATTTAAGAATGGCTAGAAAAATGGCATTAGTTCCAAAAGAGCTTGTTTCAGAATACTATCAGCTGAACAAGCCTGAAATAAGAGTTGAAGATCAAATTTCAAAGCTATTGCACGAAGAAGAAACACCCGATGATGTGAAAGCTAAGCTATTAGCACACTGGATACCGAAATATCAGCGTTTAATGCAACCTCCTCCTCCTCCAAAACCGTTTGAGATTCCGAAGGAATTATTACAAGAACTAGAAACCCAGAAGGAAGAACTATCTGTACCTGTTCCTCCCAGAATGAATATGATTGCAAAATACATAGCATATGCAGTTCCGAAATCGAGAAAGAAGTATATCTTACCGATTTTAGAAAAACTGAGAGAAGTGAGTTACATATTTAACGATAGAAACGAATTGGAAAAAGAGGGGAAACCAGAATACAGAAGTAATGGAATTGATTTGTTCAGTTATTTAATGAGGAATGAAAAAGTTCCTAGACAACCGCCTCGAGGATTCAATACTCTTCTTCAGGGAATTTTAGACGCGAACATACCATTAGACTGGATTCACAATAAATATGTTCGAGATCATCTACTTCTCTCACAAGTAAACCCACAATATAAAGAACCAGGCTTCTCGCCAGAAACACAAAATATCGCTGAGAACTCTAATTCAAAGAGATTGACAACAGCGGAAAGATTATTGAAACTCTCAAATACTGATACTTCACCTGAAGCTCAAAAATGGACAAATTGGTCGGAAATAGGAATACGAGAGAGAGACAACAAAACTTCTCCTTCTCTCATAAACTGGGAGAGGTGGAAAGATTAAAAAAACTATACTATGATCCAAAGGAACCTGGTTCGTTTGGAGGTGTCAAGAGACTGTCAGAAGCTAGCGGTGTAAAGAAGAGTCGCGTTAGAAAATTTCTCTCTGGAGAAGATACTTATACACTTCATTTTCCTGTTCGCTATAAATTCCAAAGACGGAAAACAATAGCATACGGAGTGAACGAGTTGTGGCAAAGTGATTTGGTAGATCTACAAAAACTATCACGCTTTAACAATGGTTATCGATACCTCCTAACAATTATGGATGTTATGTCAAGATATTTAAGAGCAATTCCCATTAAAGACAAGAAAACCCATACGATTGCTAAGGTGTTCAACAAAGTGTTCAAAGAGGCAAAACCAAGAAATCTTCAAACAGATTTTGGGAAAGAGTATCACAATAAAACAGTTCGTGCACTGTTCAAGAAACATAATATCCATCACTATTCAACGAAAAGTGAAGCAAAATGTGCAATTTTGGAAAGAGCTCATAGAACACTACAAAATAAAATGTATCGTGTTTTCACATATCGAAATTCTTAGAAATATTTAGACATTTTACCGTTGATAGTTGATTCTTACAACCATTCAGTTCATCGAAGTCATGGAATGGCGCCAGCCAAAGTCACACAAGCTGATGAGCCTCGCTTATATAAATCCTTGTACAATGTAGACTCTCCAGTCAAGTTTCGCTTTGCAGTTAATGATGTGGTAAGGATTTCAAAAGCGAGGAAAGTTTTTAAGAAAGGCTATCTTCCTGGATGGACTGAAGAAACGTTTAGAATTTACAAACGTTATCCAACAAACCCTCCTACATATGCATTGCAAGACCATTCCGGCAAGGAAATTACAGGAAGATTTTACACCGAAGAACTCGTTAAAATAAATAAGTCTGATAAGGATTTTTGGGCAATTGAAAAAATTATTCGTACTAAGGGGAAAGGTGCTTCACAACAATTTTTGGTGAAGTGGGTTGGTTTCGACGATTCATTTAATTCTTGGATTAAAGCAGAATGGTTGAAATCCTGAATGACTTTCATGTTCTTCTACCTTCAAATGCTAGTATGAAATATTTTCCTAACAATACACCAGATCATTTTCGAACGAAATTAGCCAAACCTATCACTTTGATCGGAGAATGGGAATGTTGCTTAGACGAAGCTACTCTTCCAGGAAAGTACTTTACAATTCAGTCTCGTTACAACGATTCTTATATCATTCAGAGAGAAATTGATGTAGAAATAGAAACATTACTACCAACATTTCGTATTCCTCTCTACAATGAAGATCACTTAGACTTTGTAGAAGGAATAATGGCAAATATGAAAAAATATTTTATTGATCCTCCCCTAAAATTTACTTTGATTGAAAAGAGAAAGAAACTGAAAATTGAATTGAAACGAGGATGGGAATGGATTACAACAGCTGAAAAAGGAAGTCAGTTGCTAAGGTTGTTGAGCCTAGATCCAACAAAAGACGATATAACACCTAATAGTCCATTAGGATTTCTTGCTTATATTTATTATCGTTCTCCAAATAAAGAAGTTTTTAGAAATCAGGAAATTACACTGATTGCAAGAGAACCGATTGTAGACCAAACCTATGATATAATACTGGAAGATGGGGATTTAATAGAACAGATAAATAACAAATTAAAAGAAATATCGTTATCAAATGATATTAAAATTGAAAGCAATAATAACCAAGTAACAGTTTCGCTGCCATCGCATGTAAATATCGAACTCAGACGAAATTCCTGTCCTCGATTAATGACTGCATTAAACATATCTAATAACAGCTTCGTAATACGAGGAGAACAAACAAAAACACAAATTTCCTATACACAGCCTGCTACTTCATTAAAAGATGAAAAATTTCGCGTGATCAGTTATACAGTTTTTCCGAGTATTCGTAAAGAGAATAGAACTGCCACATACAAAATATCTAGTGGTATGTATCGTGAAGCTAAAGATTTATTCAAAGAATTCAAATTCATAGCATTACAGTTATTGTCTGATTCTAAGGTGGGTTTACACGTTCCCCCAAACACCGTAGTCACTTTTGCAGAAAAGCTTAGCGATTTGCTAGGATTTACTGCAAGAACATTTCGTCAGGGTGATTATAAATCTGATTATACTTTGGATTTACGCGCAGGTATTACAGAAATATATGTATACTGCGATATAGTATCACCTTCCTTGGTAGGAGATTCCTCAACATCTATTCTAAAAATTATCCCAGTGGCAAACGAAACTAATGATCAGATTGTTAAATATTTTTCTGTGCCGTTGTACTTCAGAGTAAAAAAACAATATTTTGATATTATTGAAATTCAATTGCGTACTAGCAGCGGTACTCCTATTAAATTCATATCGGGTAAAACAAACTTAGTGCTCTCTTTCAGAAAGAAATTTATATAAATCCAATGACATTCTCATCGATCTCCATATCTGCTTTCAACCATGTCGAAGCGCGGTCACAGGCTACAACCAGAACATTGTATCGCGTATTATTTAAATCAAACAGGCAATGCAGACCCTTACTTTTCTTCCCATTATCCCATTCAGAGAGGTTATGGCTTTTTCAGTAACTTGCGCCGATTTGCTTTACCGCTGATGATGCAAGCTGGAAAATATTTAGGAAAACGTTTATTGTCATCTGGTCGAAATATAATTGAAGATGTATCACAAGGAAAATCGCTTCGCAATGCTGCTAGAGATCAGTTTCGCCAAACAGGACGCGAAATAACAAGCGATGTTATTCGCAAATTAAGTGGAAAAGGTCTTAAAAGGAAGAAAACTATTAGAAAGCAACACTCGAAGCGTAGGAAATCAAATAAACCAGACGTATTTTCAGAGCTCTAAAACATGGAAAATTGCTACTGCACAAAAAGCGAACTAGATCTTTTCGTTTCATCGCCTATTCAACTGGCGATTGATCATTCTTCATTTGTAGAAATACATCCGATTGCTTCCATTTCGGATAGCAATACAATTGAATTTCTTGTTACCGGGTTAGGAGATGCATATTTCGATTTATCGCATGTGTTTTTGAATGTTCAGGCGAAAATTTTGAAAGCTGATGGAACAAATTTTACAGAAAATGATCGATGCGGACCGATTAATTATTTGCTAAACACTATGTTTTCCGAATGCCACATCTCGCTTAACGATCGTAATATCTCTTCGGAAAGTAATTATCCTTACAAATCTTTTATACAAAGTGTTCTGTTTCATCCCCAATCTTCTCAACAGAATTTTTTGAGTGCTGGTTTGTTCTGCAAGGATACTGTCGGTGAATATGATGACACTAATTTGGGAGATACTGGAAAGAATGCTGGATTAAAACAGAGATGGAAACGGGTTAAAGAAGGCAAACTATTTGATATGTGCGGAATGCTTCATATTGACTTAGGAACTCAACCACGTCTTTTAATTAGCGGAACAACGATACGAATTCGTTTGTTAAAAGCAAAGGACGAATTTGCTCTCTTAGCTAACACTGGAAGTTATCGCTTACACATCGAAAATATAAGTCTGTTTATCAGAAAATGCGATGTATCGAGCTCAATTCTAGTTGGCCACGAAAAAGCATTAGAACAATCTCTGGTGCAAATGCCTTTCACGAGAATTGAGACTAAGACATTCACACTCAGTTCAGGATTGAAGAGTGTTATAATTCCTAATGCAATGAATGGAATTCTTCCCTCGCGTATGATTCTAGGATTAGTATCCAATTCTGCATTCAATGGAGATTTGAAGAAGAATCCGTTTAATTTCCAACATTATAATCTGAATTATATTTCGTTATCGGAGAACGGAGTTCAAATCCCTATGACAGCCTATACACCTTCTTATCAAAATAATCTGTATGCCCGAAACTATTTAAGTTTGTTCACAGACCTCGCTCAACACAATACTAATGTCACATTAGAAGAATATAAAGAGAATACTTGCTTGTATGTGTTCGATCTCACGCAAGATTTTTCTGCTAGCGATCCATTTATGAATATAGCCAGAAGCGGTGAAATATCGATTCACCTGAAATTCGATAGAGAACTATCGGAAACTGTTACATTAATAGTCTACATGGAAATGCAATCGTTAATTGAAATTGACAAAAGTAGAAATATATTTGTTGACTATTAAATACTATGGACACACAAACACTGTTAAGTTTAGCCCTCAGCGATCCTAAAATTAGAGGAACGTTTGGCGGAGTGTTTGCGAGTGATCTATTGCCCGAAACACGAGGATATTATCGATCATTTATTGTAAACACGCATCCTTCTACGAAGAAGGGAGAACATTGGCAAGCGATCTATTTTGACAACAACCGCAATGGCATTTTTTTTTGTTCTTATGGCACATTTCCGAAAGGAAACATTAAAAAATTTATTACTCAAAATTCCTCTAAAATAGAATGGAATTCGCATATATTACAACATCCTCGTTCCAGCTCATGTGGACTTTTCTGTCTATTTTTTCTATGGCATGTGAATAGAAGATTACCTATTACGAGATTAACAGAAACAAATGTTTGCGAAAATGAACGAATTGTAACACGTTTTGCGCATCAACAATTTAAATTGATAAATCATTCAACATTGCTCTCCTCCAATCAACAATGTAAATCTTATCGAGAGGCGATATTAGAAAATCAAAAAAGAAAGATATTATAACAACGTCATAGCTAGCGAATTCAGATGATCGCTAGACATGGAGAGATTCGGATATGTTGTTATGGATCCTTGCTCCAGATGTGAGTATTTGTATATTCACAATACTCTCTATGATAATATTCTAGAGTGCACTGAAAATGCTCGACTTCATAAAACTTCTGCGGAGCCTGCGAAGATAATGTATTTCACTATATTGTCGAACACAGACATTGTTAAGTGTCTACATGATAATCAAACAGATGAAAAGCGATTTGGTTTCTGCCAACTGACAAAATATAATACTGCAGAGAAATACAATGTTTATTCTTCTCACAAGACTTTGTTTGAATCAGTTGTGGAGAGTATTTTAGCAACGAAAGGTGTTTCATGGAATGAACTCGCAGATTGTACAAATTTTGAAGCAAAATTTGGATACTTCAAACTACTAGACAATGATGAAATTGTTTTTTATTTGCATTGTTTGTAACAAATTAGAAATTTGCATTGTATATTAAATATTTTGTAACTTGTTGCTTAACATAATAAATATATTAAAATATAATAGTGTGTATCTCATTTTTTTTAGATTTAAAATAATTCTATTCTTGAAACATTTAATTTAAGAGTTATGATAGAGAAAAAAATGTTATAGATCAGGAGTATTCGGAATAAATTAACTTTGGAGGAAATTTAATAAATTGACCTTAAATGATACTTATGTTTTTTAAACGCCTTTATGCAAATGGCTTATTACAATAAATTAACTTTGAAGAATATTCGTTAAAATGACCTAGAATCCTACTCATGTTTTTTGTAACATAGTTGAAAGTACTTAATTTATGAGCAACCTACACTACTTTAACTTTCACCTTGATAATTAAAATTCAGGAAAATTTTCTATAAAAACTCTCCTATGCTACTGACACATCAACATTTGCATTTGTGCATTAGTTCTCCGCTGATTTTCAACATGGATTGTGGTAAGTTGTTTTTCAGTTATTGCGTTTTCTCTCTATCTTACCAAATTTTAGAAATCTAAGTTGATAGTTATTTTGAAATGCTTAAACTAAGTTGTTATTGTACGAAAACTAAATTCTTTTATTTATTTTTTAAGCTAGATTAATAGATGATGAGGAATGCGCTCCTAAGAAAAAACCAAAAAAATTTGACTTAAACATCTCTACAGAAATTGAAACTAAAAACTCACAGATACCAAACTATTCTGTTTATTTGGGAAAAAACACTGCTCTTGAAATCAAACACTTTAGAAAACAACATTATTTATGCTTTCTAAAATATAACGAGGCTGGTGATATTAAGAACAGGTTTAATATTAATATTGATCAGATTCCAACAATGATTGTAGGATTGGAAAAAATTCAAGATTTTATAAAAACAAGAGAACTTGAACCTGATACTTGAGTAAGAATGTAAACAATAAGATTATAATTTAGATACATTTAAGTAATCAGAACAGAAAAATAAATATGGCTAATATTAATTTTCAAGAATTGAACTCTGCATTCCATGGTTTTACTCGAACATTACGTGCAAGAACTAATTTTGATTCTGTAGAATCTGCTTATTCCGAACTCAGACCTGTGATTCATAATATTTTAAATACATCAACTGTTTTACGAATTCGTGTTATCATTTGCTTACACATTGTGTTTACAAAAATTTTAAACGATGAATTAAACAACACACCAGTGTATCAAACTTATTATTTCTGCAGTAATGCCTTGCGCATTTTATCTGCTGCACAAATATTTTCCGTAATAGATGAGGGCTTTAGGAAAATTATGAATTCTGTTGATAATTTTACTAGAAACGGAAGCGGATGGCTTCTGCATAAAATCGATTTTGTAGATTTACACATTGGCAATTATGCCAAAATTATTGGAGGATGTAAAACGGTCAAACTACCGAATAAATTATCTAATAAAAAAGCGCTTTTATCTATCAATTGTATTAATAATAAATGCTTCATTTATTGCATATTAGTTGCGTTATTCCCTAAGCAAAAGCATGCTGGTCGCTGTAGCATATACAAAAAACATTTGCAAGCTGTTGATACAAAAATGTTAAAGTTTCCTGTCGAGATAGCAAACATCAAACTTTTTGAAAATGTAAATAAATTAAATATCAATGTTTTTGCTTTTGATGAAGGCATGATATATCCTCTTTACACTAGTTCTCAAAACTATAGAGAAATAGATTTGTTTCTCTATGAAAAGCATTATTATCTAATAAAAAATATAAACAAACTTTTGAAACATAAAAAGCATTTTAATTATTATTGCAAACGTTGTTTGAATGGATTTGTACGAAAACAGACTTTAATTGAACATCAAACTCTTTGCCTTCATAACAAGCCACAACGTGTTTCAATCCCTCAAAATCTGATTTTGAAATTTAAAAACATTAATAGATCTCTCAAACATCGTTTTGTGATGTTTGCTGACTTCGAATGCGCATTATCTAAGGTTTCGACTGTTACTCCAAATGATAAAAAATCCTTTACATGTGAGCTGGAAAAACATATTCCTCTCTCCTATGCAATGGTTGTTATCGATCAAGATGATAAAATATAATTCCTTTAAATTTAGAAAAAAATATCTATGTTTACATTAGATCATTTAAAATTCTTAGATAGTTTTCAATTTTTAGACAGCTCTCTTGATACATTAATTGAAAATCTCGAATCATGAATTCAAAATGTTTGATAGTTTCTTTCAACACAACAAAAACAAGTATTTGCTTCATCGAAAAGGTGTATTTCCATATTCATATTGTGATCACATTGACAAACTTCAAACTATTGGTTTACCTCCTCAAGCAGCTTTACTAATTAATGCTATCTGCAGGTATTGAGTTAAGAAAAGCAATTATTCATAAGTGAATTTTTTCTATTATTAAAAAATCAATCGCGCATTCGCGTGTCGAATTGTCCTGGGCCAGAATTATATATGTGAAAGAACCTGGCCCACTTTTGCGCTTGAGGGATTCTGGTAGAATTGTCCTGGGCCAGAATCCTTCAAGTGAAAATTTGGGCCAGAATCCCTCAAGCGCTTAAAGTGGCTTAGCTTCTTTCGCCTATATACTACTTATGTACATGTATACACACATTTTTAAATTGCCTAGAGGATACTCTAATATCCTTAGCCTGTAGTAATACACTTTAATACCCAGGACATAAAATTCTTTCTAATGGATAATTTGCCACATTAATGTGCCGCAAGGAAGGAAATGGAAAAACCTTTCAATCATTCACAGATAGACGTGAATACAAAAAGCAGACGAGCAATATCTATCTGCCATTGCTCAACAGATCTAAAATAATTACCAATGTTCATCCCTGAAGACCGCTATCCTATGCTAGAACAAAGTGAGCTAACACAGATGTACATATCATAATAATTCACAAACATCAAAAAAATTTTATAGAGTTGATTTCTTAGCTTAGAATTACTAGTTTCTGTCATTCCGATGGCATCTGCTACATTTATACTCTGAATTAAATAACTTCAAAATATACTAAGCTATGTGTTCTTCTAAATAATATAATCATGAATATTTTAAGTCTTCCTTTTTCAAAATTTATTGCGTAAAATTTAATTTCATACATGAGATGGAGGAAAAAAAGTTTCTTTGAAATCATAATACCTCCAATTGTATCTCGTCCAAATTTTCTACCTAGAGAAATTTTAACATGTGTTACATGATTAAACCCTAAACCAGAATGTGTACGAACATTTTTGTCCATTCTTTTATAGATCCACATAGTAAATAGTCTATTTTATCTAATTTAGACTATAGTAAGACACAAGAAAGACTATTTTCTTTCCTACTCCATCTCAAGCTAAGAATCTAATGTTCATGTTAGAATTGTAATTATTTACAAATTATCTGCGAAAATATGCACACCTTTAATATTTGAGTATCTATAAGTAAATATATCTAATAATGTTGTTTCTTTTACGTACACTACTGGCCATTAAAATTGCTACACGAGGAAGAAATGCAGATAACAAAATGATATTTATTGGACGAATATATTATACTAGAAATAACAAGTGATTAAATTTTCAAAAAATTTGGCTGGATAGATCCTGAGAAATCAGTACCCAGAACAACCACTTCTGGCAGTAATAACAGCAGTTATACGCCTGGGCATTGAGTCAAACAGAGATTAAATTGCATGTACAGGTACAGATGCACATGCAGCTTCAACACGATGCCACAGTTCATCAACCGTAGTGACTAACGTTTGGTGACGAGCCAGTCGCTGGGCAACCATTGACCAGACGATTTCTATTGGTGAAAGATCTGGAGAACGTGCTGGCCAGGGCAACAGCCGAACATGTACCGTATCAAGGAAGATCCGTACAATACCAGCAACATGCGGTCGGGCATTATCCTGCTGAAACGAAGGGTTTCGCAGGGCTCGAATAAAGGTTAGAGCCACAGGACGTAACACACCAGAAATGTAACGTGCACTGTTCAAAGCACCATCAATGCGAACAAGAGGTGACCAAGACGTGTATTCAATGGCACCCCAAACCATCACGCCAGGTGATGGGCCAGTATGACGACGAATGCACGCTGCCAGTGTTTGTTCACCACGATGCCGCCAAACACGGATGCGACCATCATGATGCTGTACAAAGAATCTGGATTTATCTCAAAAGATGACATCTCGCCATACGTGCACCCAGGTTCGTCGTTGATCACACCAATGAAGGCACTCTTGTCTATGATGCAGCGTCAAGGGAAGCCGCAGCCATGGTCTCCGAGCTGACAGTCCATGCTGCTGCAAACGTCATCGAACTGTTCGTGCAGACACTTGTTGTCTTCCAAACGACCCCGTTTCTTGACTCACGGCTCATGACGTAGTTGCACGATCCATTACGGCCATGCGGATAATATGCCTGTCTTCTCGGCTGCTAGTGATAGGTGGCCGTTGAGACCCCGCATGGCGTTCCGTATTTCCGTCCTGAAACCATCGATTCCATATTCTGCTAACAGTCATTGGATCTCGACCAACGCGAGCAGCAATACTGTGATAAGATAAACCGCAATCCCGGTACGGTACAATTCGACCTTTATCAAAGTCAGAAACGTGCTGGTACACATTTCTCCTACTTACACGAGGCATCACAACAACTTTTCACCAGGCAACAACGTTCAAATGCAATTTGTGTATGAGGAACCGGCTGAACAATTTCCTCATTTAAACACAATGTAGTTGTCGCTACTGGCGCCTGCTTTGTCTGAATGAGCTGAAAAGCTAATCATTTGCATATCACAGCACTTTCTTCCTTTCGTATAAATTTCACGTCTGTAGCATGTCGCCTTCTTGGTGTAGCGATTTTAATGACCTGTAGTGTAGCATTATATTGATTTCATTGAATTTATATTTGGAAATAGAAAGCCCATTTGCTTGTATAATATTGCTGATTAGTTTATATCGAGTGTCAAAATATATAATCTTGTGTATTGAAATTATAAAACCTAAAATATACTAATATGTCTATAATGTAAAAACTCTTTTATGCTCCTTAAATGTATACATTTAAAAATAGAAACATGCATTTTAATATTATTTACTTAGATCCATAATTATTTTTAAGCTGTACATTGTGCAAATAAATTCTTCCTGTTTGTAAATTACGAGATTTTTTAAATTAAAGAATAAAACATATACAGTGCAATATGATTTATTTCTTACAGTTTATTCACTTTAAAAAATTATAATTTGATTAAACTCTAATATTGTAAACTAAGCTCATAATAAATTGATTGTTTTGTATTCTTCTTTAAAAAATTTATGATAAACTATTTTTATTCTATATTAAAAAAAAAATTTTTTTTACAATTAGTTTTCGTTTTCTGAAGGTAATAAATTTTTAGAAATTAATTTCAAGATGAAAGGGTTGTTGTATGTTAATCAATTACTGAAAATGGTTGGTAAAGATATCTCTCATAATATTTTTTATTTATCCAGCTGTTAATTCCTAAATTTCATTTTTATTAAGTTATTATTTCCGTAAGTCTTTAACAAATTAGTGAAAATGTGAATATTTTAATATATTTGCAAAATATTTTACTTCGAAAATAAGGTAATTTTAAAAAATGTAATTAATTTAATTATTTTCATTTTTGGAAAAAAAAGTTTGAAAAATTTCAAGTATAAATGTATTTAGTAAATTTTGTTAATAATAAAATACATGTATTATATTAAATATAACAAGTCATAAAATTAATTTTGTGTGGTAAATTAATGCTCCTGAAAGGAGTAAATAAAACAAATATAAGAGAACATATTAGAAAACAGTAATTAAAAGTTACGTAATAAATTTCGGTTCAGAAACCATTATTATAAAATTTCTTAATTGTTTAACTAGCAAGATGTAATAAATTTTAACAAGAAAGGAAGTTTACAAATTAATAAGAAGTTTACAATCTGAGACAAATACTTTAAAAAGAAGTCAAGGCAATATTAAAAGTATAGTTATAAATTTTTAAAATATGCTGACATTTCCTCGTAAACCAAAATAAACTAATAAAATTAATGAGGAATAAAAGTCTTTACGAGTTTAAAATACTAAAATATTTGAATACTAAACGGTACATAATAATTTGTAGCAAATACCATAAAGTGTTTCTGAAAATTGTTATTTCATTAATAACTTATCATAAAAATATTTAATATCAGAAAAGAGATTTTAGGTTATTATGTTTTTGATATTACGTTGTGACTATGTTTTTAGAAGCATCTCTAATCATTTTAAAATAAATTATTTTGTAAATTAATCTATACAAGTATCAAAATAAATACACATAAAAATTGTTTTACAATATTTCAAGATTTAATGCCATGTTATTCATATTTTATTTTAAACAAAAATAGTACATGCATTTTTGTTTGACAATAGAACATAATTTTTAAGTATTTATGATACTAAATTCATTTATGATACTTAATATTTTAAGTTGATAAAATATAAATAACATAAGATGTTTCTGTCAGAGATTTTAAAAAGAATATAAAGTTATGTTTGTAATATTAAATTGCATAAACAGAGATTACTTTAAAATAAATTAGTTTTGAAAACTGAAGTAGATTTTTAAATATGAAAACGAAGATAAATACAGCTAAGTGAATTACTAATCATACATTCATAAATGCTTCTACAAAGTCTGCTTGAAATGTATATTTATATTTTTGATATTATAAAATTTCACAGATTGAAAAACAAATTCTCACCGTTTATTTAATTTGATCAGTATCCTAAAACTGATATATATATATATATATATATATATATATATATATATATATATATATATATATATATATAACATTTATGATGAAATATTAAATTCATTTCAAAACCAAATATTAGAATGCAAAAAAGCAATTAGTCTTGACCTCACAAATAATTAATTAATTTGCATTAAATTACACTTATGCTGTTAATCAAATGACACTAAAGAAAACTTTTTTGATATTTTTATACATTACACAAATATGATAATCTTACCAATGTTATCAAAATTTTACTATTTATTTAAGATACAGTAATTTATAATGACTATATTGATTAAGGTTTTGGTATCCGAGTAGGAAATTTAAAGTTAAAAGGATTTTTTTAAACACTTAAAATCATGAATCCATTTAAAATTAACTACGCCATTTTTAGTAAAATAGATTTTACTTGCTCCTTTTCAATAAATTTTCGTGTTTTTCTTTTAAACTGAAATCATAATTTTGAAAGAAGCGAATATCAATACAAACAATAAATGCCAAAACAATGCAAGATATACTTTAATTATATGCTGAAGGAAACTAAATTTACATAACAAAATAAATTCATTATGAATACACATATTTCCTTAAAACAATCATTTAAATTCAAAATATTAATTTCCAGTTTTACAACACTAGTACTTATTTAAATAATAAAAAAAATATTTAAATAGGTACCAGCATTGTAAATGCTTTATTTATCCTTAGAATATCACGTTTTCTGAAAAAAACCAAATCAATTTGTCTGTAATGAAGCATTTATATGATATATATTATCAGGATGACCCTAAGTTATTTCATCCTTTAATTTTGTTCCACATCAAAAAAGGCTATTTTTAAGAAAAACGAGACAACCGCAAAATTGAGTTCATCAGTGAAACGTCCTCTCCAATCTCTTTTTCTCTTTTTGTGTTACTGTTTTTTCAGCTGAAAAAGAAATCAGTTTCTAAGCGCGGAATGTTTTATTCTTTTCATGGGGAAAAAAGTAGAGAATACACGAAAAACACTTGTAAAATATAAAACATTTGTATAAAAAATATTGTTAATATATACAAGTGGAGAGATTTTGTGGGATGTATCTTTTCTGATACTGATACCAAAGCTGCATGAAATGAGATTCTGAATTTCTCTAGCACGCTTGATTTCTTTCTTTTTCCTTTCCTTCGCGTATTTCTTTGATAATGCATTTTCTCTTATACTTTCTTCACTAGATTATATTTTTTCTAGGATTTGAGAATATTTTTTTTAAAAAACAGGAAAAGTAGAGTAAAACTCACTTGGAATTTATGAAGCAATAAAAATT
>JAPDSC010140947.1:19276-29984 GCA_026290005.1 Latrodectus geometricus
TATATATATATATATATATATATAAGTAGTGTGCATATGAGAGAGCTGGCGCAGTGACCTTTAGGCCATAAGCCCGCCCCATTAAATTTCCAGCCCACTTTTAAGAGCAATGGTGTGAACGCCATCCATTAAAATCTCCACCCACTTTTAGAAACAATGGCCTCCAACCCCTCCATTAAATTTCCAACCCCCTTTTAGAATCAATGGTATGAAAGCCACCCATTAAATTCCAACCCCTTTTCAAAAAACAATGGTCCCTAACCACCCCATTAAATCTCCGCCCATTTTTAAAAACAATGGTCTCCAACTCACCCATTAAATTTCCACCCCCTTTAAAGAACAATGGGTTCAGAGCCAACCATAAAAAAACTGAACCCGCACGCCAAAAGTCGCTGACCCGGAAGGGTACCCCCTTAGGAGAGCACCCCTTTTTTCTCAGAACTTCGCAAGAAGAGAGGTATTTTAAGTATTTAAAGACAACAAATATATAAACAAAGAAATGGAAATGAATAAAAAGGAAACCCATTTGATTAAGGTATGCACTCGCATCACATTAATTTATAGCTTTCGAGCAGAACTTCAGAAGCTTCAATCGATAATACTTTCATCAATAACCCCATCTGAAACGAGAGAATTCATTGAACGCTTAGGAAACTTAGAAGATAAGTTTCAAAAAATAATTGAGAGTCTTGATGAGAGCTGAAGGAAACAATTGTTTTATGAATGTAAAATAGAAGGAAGAATCCCAAGTCTTTATCTTTTAATAGTTCGAAAACTATTAAAAAAATATATTTCCCACATGGTTCATCATTACACTTTATTCTTCATTTGTTATTGTGCAGTGACCGAGGGCTAAAGTGTTAATACCATCCGGTAATATGTGTCGCTTGTCATCCTTCCCGGAGAGGGCAATCTTATTTACTAGTATAGAGTGAAGCTGATGTTTTGTGCTTCTGATAAGATTCATGGTCCTATACTGTAGTTCCTGTGAGAACAAACAGCTTTTGTAATCCTCGAAAGATATCCTATTTTTCACTACACATTTCTTAACACCCTTTGACTTTTTAATTAACTCTTTTTCAGTTTTACAAGCATACATCTTAGATCTTAAGCCAACGAACTCTTCCAAGATCTTTCCCGCATTTTCATCTTTCATCTTCCCCAAGACCTTTTTATTTACTCGAGGCATTCCAAACTTATTGTTTTCTGGATAATCTGATGTATCAAAGTAGTCAATCATTTCTTTCATATCCGCATAAAAGTCCTCGGTCTGTATATCGTAGATGTAACTGTCAGTGTCCATGTACAATAGCTTGATATCGTCCCCATACTTAGGCTTCATAACATTATAATGGAAGTCGTACATCAGATGCTTCGATAGATCTAATATACTCATGCCGACGTATATTGGCTTATTAAAGAACACTTTTGTCTTGTTCATGTGAACGGCGGCTAATCTTTCGTCGAAAATGGTCCTCCCCTTGAAGTTGGGCTTAGCAATTAACTTCTCCGCTTTCAGGGGATCACATACTAGTCTAATGTCGAGTCGCTTCCTGATATTTTCCATCGTCTTGCCAAAGACCGAGTTGTTCATAAGTTTAAAGAAGTCTTTCTCAAAGTCATTGGTTGCCTTGGTCCTCATTTCAGTGTTCAGGTCTATGTACCTCTTCAGCCAGGGAGACTGCTGAAACTCCAACACTTTGTGCACCTTTTTTATCTTCATCCCCAACTGCAACAGTTGCTTCAAAACCCTGTAATGAACCACATAATGCTCTTTATCATAGAGGGTTGTCAGTAGTTTTGGCTGTTTTGAGCCATCAGGTATCCTGCTCTCAGGTGCTAGAGGTAGCTCTGAATGGATGTTGTGCAGATGGGTCGGGTACTGTAGGTCGCAGTCTACGATGTATCCTATATCTGAGTCATCCGCTACTTGGGTCACATCTGACACAGTGCTCCACTTGAAGCCACCATGCGGTAGGTATTGACTCATGGCCCATCCGTAAAGGTTGTTGGCGTCAAGGTACATCAGATAGTTAGACTTCTTGTTCTCGTCATAGTCCTTCATGTACTTGTTGTTCGCCTTCCCATATCGGTTACAGCACTGAGAGATGCCCCCTCTGGTCCCCTTTTCTAGCATGAGTATCATGTCATAGTCTGTCAACAACTCTAGCTCGACCTCTGTGGTTTTGAGCATGGCGTCCCACGAGAGTCCGGGAGCAGTGAAGTACCATGCAGGATCCAACTTATAGGTCTTTAGACAGACATCTCTAAAGTGTTCCATGATGTCAGCTAGGATGAGTACATCAGTCTTCACATATAAATCGGAATATTCACCCAATGTCTTAATGTTGAAGGCCTGCCATACCCTTTTGGCGTGCTCGTAGTCCTCATCCTTTATGTGCGACTCATTCAATTGGTTGTAAAAGTCTTCCTGTGGAGGCAGCTTGGTTTCTTCGCATTTGCCCCACGAGTCCATGTAATCGTACGGGTAGACACCTTTTCGGGTGACGAGATCTAGCTTATCCTTGGGGAAGTACTTAGCTGTCTCCCTAAATTCCTTTACGTTCTTCGCAAGACTATCGATGCTAGCGGCCATGAACTTGAACGAGTCGACAAACCTCAACTTTATACCAGGTACCTTAACTTGTTCCCCATCGTTAACTTCTACCATCCTCGCCCCGACCTCCTTACTGAATGAAATGTACCTCTCCTCATTGTTTGGAATAACATCAATGTCTCCTTTCTCCCCACCAAGCTCCTTTATGAAGAGATGGGCATCATAGCCAGACAGGTTGTGGATAAACACCGGAATGAACGAAGGCTCTTGGTACTTTAGGTTACAGAGATTGTGAGCAGGTCCTCTATAGTTCGATTCACATTTCGCCGGATCAAGAAGATGGTCATGATCTCTGACTTTTCGAAAGTCTGGTTCATCCTTGGGTGAATAAGGGGAAGGTTTCTTCCTGATATCTCTGTCACAGATGTGGCAAACATGAGTCCTATGAAAATGTTCTTCATCATCGGTGGTCATTTTAATGGGTTGCTTCTTATCATAAATGTTCTTTATCGCTAGCGCCTCAGACTTCACTGTCTCAAAGAACACTTTGGTGGCATCGGGTCCTCTGTACGTGATTAGTGTCTTATAGTCTGCATGTTTATATTTGATGTAGATAGTGAAGCTCATAGGCTCGTGTTTTTGATATTTATGCAAAAAAGATCTGTCTTTTGGGAGGCAACAGGTGTCTATCTTGTTTGTCAAGCACTCGAAGTCTCCATACATCACAAAGGGTAATCGTAAAGACCTTTGGTAGTTTTTGAACCGTAAGGATTCGTCTTTCTTGGGCATTACAATCTTAACTGGTGCATTCTTCCTACAATCCGTTTCATGAGCTTGGAGATCCTCTTCGGAGTAGTAATACAGCAGACATCTCTCCCAGGTGAATACCTTTCCGTTGTGTTTAGTCAGCTGTCCACTTATCAATTTGGAGAGGTCTTTAATCCAACAGTAATGACTGTTTCCTTCCTTATTCTTTATGTACAGCAAGTTGATGTGTTTGTCATTCTTATTTTTAGTGATTCTCAATGGGTAAATGTCATTACCTTCATATGAATATATGTTCACGGATACATTATTCAACTTTTCAAACCTGTTAATTATTCTATCCTCTACCTTCACTGGGAATTCAATACCTTCGAACTTTAGCTCATTTTCATATGGTTTATATTTTGTGACTCTTTGAGCGTCTTTTTCAGCTGGATGTAGTGCAGAAAGTATCGCCCACAGGAAACATTTATTATCCTCATTTTGTACGTTGATGACTGCTTTTTTAGCTTTAATTCTTTTAGGTAGATCAATGTAGGATGATCCTCTCAGTGGGTTGTACTTATTGATCCTCACCTCAAGGCTTTTAATCCTGACAAGCGTCCAACCTGAACCCCTAGCAACAAACTCCTCCATCTCTGTCAATAATTTTTGGATAACCGATCTGTAATAGTCTACCAAATCGGTCGATTCTAAGATGACTTCATTTTCTGTTTTGAAGTTCTTCTCTATTTCTATCAGTGAGTCATCCTTCCCCTTTTCATAGTCGCAAAGGAACTGGAAGTTAACCTTCAGCCCATGCAACCTTTTCAGATGTTTGGTGATGAGGCCCCGGACTAATGATGAAACATCATTCAGAAAGTCTACGGGAAGCACCAGATTGTGTTCGTTTGGGATATCGTACGTCTTCAACCGAGACTTAAATGCCGTCTCAACTTCTTTGGTGGTATACAGCCTTCTCTTCCGCGTATCTGAAAACAGGTCAGAATCAAAGGCGAAGTGACGGTTGAACAATGCACTCTCAATGTATGCTATGATGTCTGCCTTCCTTCCTAATTTGGAATAGCCTCTAATACCACGCGTCCGACAAAATTCACCCAGTTGGTTAATGGTCATGTGATGCAGGTTCTGTATATTATCAAAATCATGCTCCTGGCAGGTGGTTGCTTTCTTAGGCTTATAGTTTTGATGAGCTTTTGTTTGCAAGTGCTTATTTATGCTAGATTCTTTATATAACTTACCACAACACCTGATTTTAAGTTCTCTTTTCTTCTTGGACTTGCTGAACAAGTCATTATGGAAACTGGAAAAGCCACTATGGTTTTGAATGAGCTCAATCAGTTCCGCCTTCTTAAGTTTCGAGTATCCTCGAATATTATATTCCCGACAGTAGTCTTGCAACTGCCGAACGGTTTTAGATTCCATCTTTATATATATATCTCGTTTCTTTAAATACTTAAAATATTGAGGGGGTACATTCAAATTTAAAGACATTTTGATGGTTTAACAACCATTAAAACGCAATCCAAACTAAACTAGTTTGTCGAGTATGCTAAGTACTCCATCTAAATCTTCTAAACCCTCATTTCGCAAATCATCGTTTTCTTCGCTAAAAACTATGTCATACATTTGATCAAGGCAAGCAAGGAAAAATGTCCTCACATCAGCGAATAATCTAGGATGATCGTTCCCGAGATATTCTAGAAGTGGTGTCAAATTTTCACATAAATATGCTAATGAACACATTTCCCCACCTGCATTAGAATACAGGGCTTGAAGGTTATCTAAATGTGTGTAAATATTTTGATAAACTGAACTTTGCATTCTTTTATATAAGAAATCTTTTCTTTAAGTGATTTTATTATTGAAGGGGTGAAGTTTCTTCGATTCAATTTTAAAAGACGACATAAACACTCCAGCCCTGTGAAAACACAACCTCAATATTTAAAACACATTTCAATCCATTAAAAGGCGATCAAAACTAGAGTACCCTCTTTTCCTCGTTGATAGCATTCATTGCTTCTATTAACTCGTCTTCGTTAATAGTCGAGCCGGCTAAAGAGATATTACATGACTTAAATGTAACCCCCTTTTTCTTCAATTCATCCCTAACTCTAACGAAGAGAGTTTTGGAGTTGGGGTGACAGGGGAGATCCAATAGTATGGAGACCTCTGTATATAAGGAGCGTTGGTGTTTCAACACACCTCTAGCACGAACGTCCTGAGATCTTGTTGCGTAGTAGGGGTAGGTTTCATCATTACGTTTAATAAGAATAAATCGTTCTCGCTTATCCTTTTTTACAGGCTGGGGTGCGCGGTCCTCGACTGAAATTTCAAGCTTCTGTTGGATCGTGTACTTTTCAAGCATTAGATTTTCCATTTTATCTTCGATGTCTTTCAGCTTTAGTTCAAACTCATTTTTGTCCATCGCCTTATACTCATTTACAAAGTAGTTGAGGATAATTCTATTGCATTTGACGTAGAACTGGGGTGAGATCCAAGAAGCGATGTCTAGGATAAGTTCTTGTGGGACATATTGACCTGTGATCTGTTTATTCAGAGGATCGTTGTTCTGTTCTCTTATCTCGTAAAAGCTGCTGTGGGAAAGTCCACACCAGCTTTCACAATATTTGATTAATCTTTTGGAACGCTCGGTTTGTTTCCAATCAATAAATCTTTTCTTGCCTCCAAGTTGACAGAGTTTTGTTGCATTAAAACATCCCGTATTCTTATCAATAACCAACTTAAAGTCTCCGAACAACCCATAGTAAAAGTTATCCTTGATTTGCTCATAACATATATCGATCAAAGTTTTATTTTCACTCATCTTTATAAATTAAATGCATCTCTTTAAATGCTTAAAATATTGAGGGGGGTTCATTCACATGATGAAAAGTTGGACGGCTCATCGGTCCTTGAAAGCTGAATTGATTTCTGTATTTTTTCTTATTTAAAGAGAAGACTTGTATTAATAAATGTCAGACGAAATGATGGAAATATTAAAACACTTTGGTCAAGTCAACAAAGTGTCTTCAACTCAAGAGTGTGCACACAAATTTGTAACCAAAGATGATTATGAATTTTATGTGTGTATGACATGTCACGAAGAGCTGAGATACAATCCTAATAATCGTCCTATCGATGGAAAGCAGTTATACTTGATGATGAAGATGCAACAGAGGAGTCAAAGCAGAGTGAAAAATCTCACTAAATGGTTAAATGGGCTTAATATTCCCTTAGAAGATGAGATTTTGGTTGAGTTTTTAAAATTTATCCATAAATATGAAGAATTGTTTCCAGAGCGAAAAAACTTAATCAGCAAAGAATACGTTTTATTTCATCTGTTGCGGAAAAGAGATTTTCAGGTATCACTTAAGTTACCTAAAATGAAGAAAACACTTGAGCAGAATGAAGAAATCTGTCGAACCGTTTTCGAAGCTTTAAACTGGACCCCAATAAGTGATGGTTGATCAATTTTTAATAGCCATGACAGCTATTAAAAATAAATTTATAGAAGATCGTTTTTATGGATCCAACTGGTCTCAGGATAGCCTACCCATTTTACTAGATATTTGTCCCCTTTCTTTCTGATTATTTTTTCAATCTTATACACGCTGTCTTTTTTATCATATTTTACCAGTTCATTATCATAAAAAGTACCTTTCACTTCTTCATCACTTAAGTCCTTTACCCTGTAGGTGATAGGGTCGGTCTTTAACACTTCGGAAATGATAAATACCTCTTCCGTGAAGGTCGCTTGGTAACTTCTTCTGAAGGTGGACTTATATATTGATATTCTTACTTTATCCCCTACCTGAAATTTAGGTTTGCGTATGGTCTTTTCTTTAAACAGGTTACGATACACCTCTCCACTATTTTCATCCAGACTGGCTTCCACAGGCGTCATCTTTATGCTTCTGTGGTATGAGTTGTTGTAATTCTTCACTAATTGGTCTAGTACGTCTATATATCTTTCAGTGTTATTTTGACATAAGTAGAGCTTTATTTTATTGCCTAGTGTGAGGTTAAACCTTTCAATCATTGCCGCTTTT
The DNA here is from genome assembly GCA_026290005.1 of Latrodectus geometricus. Classification (NCBI taxonomy): domain Eukaryota; kingdom Metazoa; phylum Arthropoda; class Arachnida; order Araneae; family Theridiidae; genus Latrodectus; species Latrodectus geometricus. Next base: position 26,651 of record JAPDSC010140947.1, read on the forward strand.
ATCTCAACATTTTCTGTTGTGAACCATTGGATATTTTTCTCTTTAAATAGCTCTTGAGTGGTATGGCCAACGAATTCTAGGCCTTTATCCGTCTGAATCCTTTCCGGAACCCGCTCTTTGAAGATCTTTTTAAATGCTTGAGTCACCTCGCTTGATGATTTGTCTTTAATAGGAATGACCCATGCATATTTACTGAAGCAGTCAATAACTGTTAGTAGATATTTAGTTCCATCATTATGCTTACTCCTCGCAAATTTATAGACAAACATTAAATCTGCTTGCCATTGATCATCAATGTGTGAGACATAAGTTCTCCTCCTTTTAAACTTACTGATGAGTGGTTTGTGTTTTGTGTACACATCTTGTTGATGTAAGAAATCTGAGACTTTTTTTCGACTTAAACCTGTTTTTCTACTGAGTTCGTTTATACCGCAATATCCAGTCTCCGGATCGTAATAAACTTTTTCGGGGTCCTCAGTTACCCCTTTAACGGTAAAAAACGACTCTTTTTAGAGCCACAATCCATGCAGATTCCTTTCATCATAGGTCTGCCATTTTTTGAGGTAGTGTGCTGCACGTCTTTAGTCTCGGTGTGAGTTTTACATTTTAAGCAGTATATTTTTGAACCCATTCCAAATGTCTTCTTTGCTTTGATAATTGGCTTCACAACAGCTCTATCTAGCCTTTCCCTGAGTGTTGGATTGGGAATATCTTCAAGTTCTTTTATCATGTTTGTGTCACACACCTTGTTTCTTGTTTCGGTGTCTTTGTTTTTTAGGTAACATACATCATGTTTATATGCAGCTTCATCGACTCTATTAATGGGCTTACTCCATTCTTTATATGTTAAATCAGGGTTTAGTCTAGTTTTACCTTTGAGCAATTGAGTTCCTGGCCCTGTAAATTGGTGACCAGGTAGATGCATTTCAAATGGTAAATTATTGATTGCAGAGTTTATAACTCCTTTTCCTTTCTTCATTTATTTATATGTAAAAAATTATTTACTCACATACTCATAGCCATTCAGTTGAGTTTGTTTCATGTATTTTTCTCTGGGTAAGTAGACTGAATTATTGATAAAATCATCCTCTCTGCTGTACACCTCTTCTTCTGATAATGCGTTTGATTTGAATGAATTCAGCAGCTGCTTATAAAACTTGTAAGACTGCTTATACTCTTCATTCCTTTCGACGATATTCATGGACTTTTCGATAACTTCGACTATACCAGCACTTAAGCTCAGAGCGGCCAGGGGTACCATCGCAAAAGCGGATAAACCCAATGAACTGCAAAGGAACTTTGTAATGGATAGTGAAATCTTTATCTTATGATAATGGTGGTAACTTTTTCTATACACGTAAATTTTCTTCCGTAAGTATTCTTCCATCTTTATTTATAGGGATGAAATATTTTTTCCGATATCTCAAGGCTGGATTCACTAAATCAAGCATAAAAAAATCATATGGTTGTTGCATGCACTTTTTGTACAATCGATTGAACTCTTCTTTCGTTAGATTGCCATCTACCTCCCTTATGATCTGTTGAATCTCCCTCTGTTGGAGGTTAAAAAATATCAAGTAGTTGCAATTTCTCCTAATAACAATAGGCGTTCTGTAATAGGATTGAGAGAGGTAAATGATTGAGGCATTCTTCTTCCTACCTCGGATGAAGAAATCTTCGATACTCTTCTGGTCTTTGTCTGTCACACAGTCATCAAAGACAACGACATTTTTACAAGATGGGTCCAGATCGTCCACTGTTATAAAGTCTTTTGTATCCGAGGAAAATAAGGTTCCTTTCTTGCCGTATTTATCAAATAACTCGAGCATAATTTTTTTCTTCTTTTTGGGATACTTTGCTAATATATCTTTAATATCCACACCATCAAACATTGTGTACTTTTCTTTGAGCTTAGTGTACTTGGGTTCAAACATGTCTTTAGCGCAAATGAACAAGTTATCAAACTCAAGGTAATCATAAATGAAATTCAGTAATAAATTCGTTTTGCCTGTGCCTGAAGCTCCAGCGATCAAAAGTCTGAAAGGGTGCTTCGGTAATAAATAATGTTGATTTGCATCAGCTAATTCTTCTGGTTCGGTATAATCTTCAATTGGAATCATCTTTATTTAATGTGAAACTTTTTTGCTTCAAGTAAAAAATAGTTTGCTTCCAGTAAAACCCTATTTGCTTCCAGTAAAAAATAATTTGCTTACTAATAAATGAATGCTTTACAAAAAGAGCGAAATAAGAGGCTAAGAGAAGAAGTTAAGAATGACTTGAAAGTGTTTAAGATTCAGGCGGAGATTAGAAAGAACAACGAACAAAATCTTGAACAAAAATTAGGTCTGCAGAGAACGTTGTCTGAATTTCACAAGCCTGTAACCGAGAAACTTCAACAACAAGATGTTACTAGAAAGGAACATTTTACGGCTATAAAAGATGCTGTTGATAAGATTCCTCTTGCGATTGAACCGCCTCCAGCGACTCCAGAGACTCCAAATATCTTCTATTTTGATAAAGATTTGGATGTAGAGTATTTAGAGAAAAATAATTTTCCAAGTCCCTCAAAGTTGTACAATGAGTCCAAGGATGCTTTGCAGGAAGTTATCAATAGAGTAAAGAGTACTTACTTAAAATTGGCTCGTCAAAAAGGAAACGTTATGAGTCAGATTGCTCGAATGACCAAAAACTATGAAGAAAGAGAAGATAAACTATTAACTAAAGCTGATTATTTAAGAGAACATATGATTACCTTAGAGGATTATCGAGAGTGGTTGAGGGACCTACAAAGAAAAGAAATATACCTCGGTAAAGGAGTGGAAGATAAACTGGAAATTTTGGCTAGATTCACCGATAAAATATGCAATGGATCCAAGAGTAAAAAATTGCACACTCAAGTCGTTGATTTACTGGATGCGTTATTAAGAGAAGGAACTCTAAACAACGAACAAGTAAAAGAATACTATAAAAATTTCTTATTAAATAAATGAGTAACTACGTCAAAACCAAAATACACTTAAGCGATCATGAGATTGCTAAATTAAAATCTGCATACCAGAAAGGAGAAGAAGTTTCCCTACAAATAGATAGGACAAAACCTTCTAACTATGACATGTACTTAACTCCAACACAAATAGCTCAAATCGGGAAGGGAAAGAGAATTACTATTAGCAAGACACAACTCAAGAAAACAGGTGGCTTTCTACCCTTTCTAGCTCCATTTTTACCTGCATTAATTGCCGGAGCTAAGGCGTTGGCTTTAGGTGCCGCAAGTGGGGCAGCTGGATGGGGAGCAAAGAAAGCTTTGGATAAAATTTCCGGATCGGGTTGTGCT
>JAPDSC010140952.1:0-39593 GCA_026290005.1 Latrodectus geometricus
AAAAACAGCATATATATATATATATATATATATATATGCTGTTTTTAATCTTTTTCATCAAATAATGTATTGGTAGTGAAGGAAAATTTTGAGTTCTCACAATTCACCATCAGAGAACGTTTATTATAAGGCAACTTTATCAGCCCTCGTAAAGTTGACGACTACCGGAAAGAGATCAATTTGTTTTCATACGCTTTGCAAAATGTGAATTCATATTAACTATTCAATTTGAATTGAAAATAGTTCGATGTTTAACCTCTTGCCAAGGTGATTTGAATATGATGCACACATTGCAGAAATACAGGTTATTTTCGAAAAAGATTACATTTGATTGGCTCTCCATAACAAATGAAAGTGTAGATTATTTTCACCATATAAATCCAGTCACCATTGAGGAATGGTATTTATCGTTTGTGCAACGCTTATCCGTCGTATTTGGTGTCCTATTTATAAACCATACGAGATTCAATTGTTGGATGCGTTTTAAATAGGGGGTGTAGAGAAATGCATGAAGTTGTTCAAGTTTATTGTTAAGAATATGTGATATGAGGATATTTTTTTTAACATGATTGGTTTTTAATGATGAGACAACTTTTAATTTGAGTGACAAGGTATATTATCATATGCCAGAATCTGGGAAATACAGGAGCTTCATGAACGTAACAACATCAAGAAAAATTTTGAATTTAGGTATGTGCCGTGATTCTAAATGGTGACATATTGAGCATAATTTATTTGATTTGTAAAAATATCACTATACATATAATATGAAATTTGTTCAGTCTCAAAGTTTAAATTTTTTATTACATACCCTGTTCAAAACAATATATTTCTTTAAAATCATCCGAATATATACTACTATGGAAGACAGAAATCTGGAAAATATCATCTTTCATCTGTGAATGCCATTATTCACACAATCACTTGGTGTATGATTGAAAATCTTTATCTTTTACATCCGCAAATGCCGACATTCGCCTAGCGCTAATATTAAATGCTAAATATATTAGATATCAGCATATTCTTCTCAATATTTAAGATTTTATAAAATGTTACAAGAATGACTTAACTTTTTCTCCTATATTGGTGAAAAGACTGACCAATCACAGTTCGAAAAGGGATCCCTAACTCTGCAGGGGAGTCTTCACAATGAGACAAACAAGGTAGAATTAAAGTATCTTGTTAGATTTAAAGAACCAAGATTATATTCCCCCCCCAAATGTGTATGTTTCAGTTTCTAGCGTTAGAAGGAGGAATGATTCACTTGTTTTCTTAACGATTATTGTTGTATTTAAAAACCTATTAAAGCGTTGCGATTATTTCAAGTTTAACCAAAAAAGACTTGGTATTATCTGCAGTAGATGTTTATTTATAATCATGCCATTCTAATTTACAGCCTTCACAGGCAAAATAAACCTGTTTATGCTCGATTTTAATCCTGCATTTAATCCTAAAGGCTTGGAATATCTAGAAATTTCTACAACAATAAAAAATATTGAAATAACATTGAAACATTCGTTCATCATTCAAAGAAAATGTTGAAAGCAAATCTATTATTTTTTTAATTATTCACGAATAAATTACTATTTTCATATTTATTTTTATATCATAACAAAACTTAAAAAAACAAATCTTTTTTGAAATTTATATTTGGATTACATTCAAATTGCTAAGGCCAATTAAACATTACACATAGTACATACAATTTTGTGATTTTACTGTAAAATAGATTTTTTTTTCTGATTTTCGTTTAAGAAATTCTGATTGAATCATCGTGAAAGCTGAAAATGTGTGTTCATGCGGAACTCTATCTTCTAATCTCACTAAAATTTTCCTTTTAAAAATAGCTTACATTATGCACTATATGAATACATATATTTGCTGAAATACAATATAAAAATATATTACAAAAAATTATTAAAAAATGTTAAACAACAAAATGGTTGGAATTTTAAAAATCACAATTATTTTTAAATATAATTTTATTTAAAATATTGGTAAATTTAAAGTCACACACAAATCCATATAATCAAAAAATCTTATTGAAAAAAATCTTTATAAAGTGAAACATTTTATATCTTTGCTTGGAAATCAAAGACTAATTCATGAACTTTACATGCAAAAAAAAAATTAAGTTTAATATTTAAAAATATCATCAAAGATACCTGAGCTCCTTAAAAGATATTATAATATATGTCAAAATTGAAGAAAGTTTAAATAATAGAACAGTGTTAAATAAATTGATGAATTTGAAACAAACAGTAAATTCTACATACGAAAAGAAAAAAAAATATATTTGGTTGAAATCTTATTTACTGCAACAAATAAAATTGTCATGAGATTGATAAGTTGCCCATACACAAGAATTTACTTTAAAAATTGCATTAAATAGGGAAATATTTCTGTTAGCAGTAACATGGACATAGCGTTGCTCTCCAGTTCTCGATTAGGTAGATATATAGTTTATTTATAATTACTAGCACTTATGTTTAGTAGAAAGATTTCAGAGTGCTTTTCTTGCTAAAAATAAAAACTACTGCGTTTTCTTTTGCTTGCAATTTATGTACTAAGCTTTTCAAAAAATAAATTAAAAAAGTAAGATCTGATTTTCACGCCATCCATTCAAAATAACATAGGTACAAAAAAATATGATTTATCTTAAGATGCTCTACATACAACCTTATAATAGACTGACAAATGTTCCAGAGTCTTACAAAAGAATGCGGCATAATTTCAATCCTGGTAGAACAAACTATTATACCACAGATCGTAGCTTCTTTGTGATTTTGGATTTTGTTCTAGGAATCCACAAGAGCCTATTTAGGATTACCTACAAACACTGGTGATTTTTCGAGTAAACAAGAATGCAGTCAAATATTTTATCCTTTACCAATATATTCGGTATGGTTGAAATTAATTGGAAAATGTTGAACTATTTAATTTTGATCTTTCATAGTACTCACATACGCCATGGCTCATTAAATGTTATTGGAGAGAGGCTAATGAGTTGAGGAATCTAAAATGCTCAGCTCATTTGGAAATTTATCTCATTTTTAAATAACAACAAAATTTAAATTTGGGCTTATTATCAAAGCTTGAATCCGGAATTTTATTTTTTTGCAGAAAGTTTTTTAATAAAATACTTTGAATTTAGTACTATTTAAATTTAATATTTGGAAAATAAAAGGATTATTGAACAATGATTTCAGATTGAAAATATTTGTCATCCATTGCATATCAAGCCATAGAACTCATATTTACGATCATACATTAAAAATAAATTGTGTACGTATTTTAATTTATGTGTTTTATATGTTAAAACAATCAAACAGATATTTTAGGTGGTTAATTAGAATGAAATGCATCTAACAAATCATAGTCATTCACCATTATACAATATCCATTTGATACAGATAACTGTTTTAGGTAATTTTCTATGATCTTATTTTAAGCATTTATAAAATAAACTAAATGTAAGGCATTTAGTAAATCCAGAATGATTCTTTTTATTACGTTCATTTTATTAGTTTTATTTCCGATTCTTATATCTTAAAAGACATCCGATACTATTTTTTCTTGAATAACTACTTTTATTACCACCTTTTGAGAACAAATATCTTTTCTTATCGAAAATATAAGATTAAATTTTACTACAATTTGCATATCTGGCTTAGTTATAAAAACTCTAATTATATTTACTAGGAATATATATTACATTATAGCAGTATTTTTGCTTCTTGCAAATTAAAAATAATAACAGCTTAAGATGAAAGTAATTGAATAGAAAATTCATTCTAATAGACATTTTAGGCGTTAAAGAGACTGCATTTAATATGAGTTAAAGATAATTTTAAAAAAAAGTAATTATTTTTATGTAAAAATAATTAATTTTTATCCTCCACAATAATGTCTTTTCTAATCAAGATGAATGGTAATAATTTCCAAAAAAAATAAAAAATTTGTTCTAATATAAACCATGTAGAAAGAATCAATATTTTCCCCGGATTTCATAAATTAATAACGGTAAATAAATTGCCTTTATGGATGTCTATTCAGATCGACATTGAGAAAAATTGAATTTATTAAAATTCGATTTGCATTAATGGAACTGAGGGTAAGAAAATGGATATTTTCGATTGAAAGCGAATTATGAAAGATAGTTTTTAAAAGAGTAGTTTTCATTTTTCCTAGCATATGTAAATTGATTATTTAACAGAGAATATTTGCTTTTTTTGTTGATAGTAAATTTGATTATAAGCTTTTAGATATTTCGGAAATTACTTTTATGTTGACACGAAATGTAGAAAATTTAAAGGTAAATATCATAAAATAGAGACAGAAATTTTTATGTATCTCATGGATTGTGTAACATGTTAAACATGATTCAAGATATAGAAATTCAGTGTCCAGTTATTATGGTAATTTGTAAATTGTGTTGATCCACAGACAGTAGTTATCATCAAATTGTGTTTTGAAAATCAAACGTATTTTTAGAGAAATATACAGAAAGTGATTCTCAATATTCCTCCGTTATGAGATGAGGAAAATGAACAATTATTGTTGTAAACAAATTTTCCATGAATTTCATGATGGAAGTTATTGAGCAAGCCTTAGGAATTAGAAAGGAAAGTAGAAATATTCTTAGTTCAAAAATTATAAAAATTACTTTTCCTGTTGAAGATTTGTTTAAAAGAATTTCATATTTAAATGACTCATATTTTTAAATCAATTATTTAAGTTAAAATTATTGGGAACTGCTGAAAATACATTTAATTTACTTATTAAAACACATATTTAAAAGAAAATTTAATTTTTATTTAGATAAATAAAATAATAAAGATGCAAATTGTTTGCGAAAGAACATAAACATCTTTTTGTTTTAATCTTGTAAAATAAAGTATCTCTAGCAAAAAGTAAACCTCTAGCATTATGAATAAAATAAAAAGAACTATATTTACGTTTTATATTATTTATAATTTAAATATTTCTAAGGATGATTTCTCGCATTAGGTTGTTTTTTTTATTTTTTTTTAAGTTATTGGTATGTGTATTTTTTTAAAGTTTAAAAGTTGTGTTAAGTATTTGTAATTACAGATATTTTCCAGTATAACGGTCTTTCTTCATCATCTGGGCTAGTTATTATTTATAAAGCATTTGTGTTAGTTTTTAACAATAACTATAATACAGTTTTATTTTGGATTATAATTGTAGCTATAAGGCAGTACCTTGAAAACATGAAAACTAAAATGTTATTAAATAAATTTTTATCTCCTAGTTCGGCATTTAGTTAGAGGAGATGTTTTATTTAAATATATAGTGAATGTTTCATTAGGATATCATCGCTTGTAATTCCACTCCTAAGCTACCATTCTAATAATGACCACTTCACAGGAAAGTGTATTATACAAGGTTGTTAAAATTTTTGACCATCCAGATCATTCTTATATATAAAGATTTGTATAACAATCTTATTATATAAGATGATCTTATATAATGAAGCTGGGAATTTATAAAAGATTGTAGTACAGGAAGACAATTTCAGACGTTGATGACTTAAATCCCAAAATTACCAATAATTATTAAATCCGGTATAAATCCCAGCATGTTTGTCCATATAAGGAGTGAAATCTTTATGGCAATTAGCATAAAATGTTTCCAATATCTTCGAAATATATCTCTTTATTATTTTATGATTAATTGAGCATTAAAATATGTTGGGCTTTTTCATAAACATCCCGAGTTTTGATGCATTTGAAATATGATTTGATTTTATATCCATAGAATCATTTAAACTTATAAATATTAAATAGATTAACATATAAAGCCTTTAACTAATAGTTATATAGTTATTCATAGAAAATTGCAAAGAAAGGAGTTTATTGATTAGAAAATTTCAACAAACTTTCCTATAGATTAATTTTCAATTAAAATGAAAATCAATATCCACCTCTATATGAAAAAGAAATGATAATTATTGCTAATATTAAAAATAAATAAATTCTTTGAAATCATTTCTAAAAATTAATTAATAAAATATCTTTATAAAATAAGAGTTCAATTATAATTAAAAATTTACTAACCTTAATCAAACATTAAATGATAAAAGATTGCAATGGAGCTTTTGGTTCAGAAGCTGATTGAAGAGTTTTGTGAGGGAAGGTTTATTCTCATAAATGGGAAATACATCAAGGAGTTGATAGCAGAATCTTAAAGAAATGGAGGTTTTTTTGGGCGAAAATAGCCTTGCTAGAAAAATTTTTTTTCACGCGCAAATATCGGAAATTGTATGAAATAGAAGGAAAAAAAGCTTGCTTGTTGAAGGAAATGCTCTCACGTAAAATATTTCAGATGAGAAAAGAAAGCGACAGAAAAAATTTCATCAAATATATATATATTTATACACATCTCTGTAAAAAAAAGCAGGTACCATTTCCCTTCATTTTTTATCATAAGTAAACATAGCAAAAAATTCAAAAACGATGTTTAAAATTAAAAACCTAAAAGTGTTTCGTGTTTTAGAATATATCTTATCTCTTATTACAGTTATAAAAAGTATTCTACAAACATAAGCGGTTTTATATTTTTCTTTCAATACATTTGATGTTAATTTTGTTATGCTAAGCTATCTTTCTAAATTTAAAAAAAAGTTAAAATGAGAATTTAGATGAGTATTTTTCTTGTTTCTTTGGCTATACACAGTGCTAAATATTTTGTTATTAATGTTATGGTAGAAAAGTAACCTAAATATAAAATGTAAGCAATTTTAAATTCATGTTTTTGCAATTTACATAAAAAATCGCAATATTAAAATATTTTTGCGATTTATACATTTTTAATGGATATATGGTTTTAAAAAATTGTATACTAAGCTTTTAATATTTAAAACATAATCACAAAAGAATATCTCTTTTTTTAAAAAGAAGGCTACCTAATACTCAAATTAAAGTTGCAGGTAACATTGTTACCTCTTAACGAGATACTCAATGGGAGTAACAATATTTAAATTATTTATTGCAAGTAGAATTGCAAAGAATAATTAATTATCAATAAATTTTATTTCATCATTGTTTTCTTATTGAAAATTATATTCAGTGTTAATTGTTATTATTTTATTCTTTAATCTTCAAATTAATATTTTACACAAAATCTTATTTATTATATTGTTGCACTTTATCTGCATTATTAGTCATAAATATTGTAAGCAAGAAGAAATGTAAAATTTGGTACTAATTTTTGTATATTTTATATATTCTGGGGAGTTTAAAGTTTCACAAATAGATTGAAATTTATATACATACTACAATTTTTAAAATTTAAATAAAATACATAAAATACTATTGATTTCACCTTTAATACTTCATTTTTATAGTGGAAGATAAACATAGAGTGCAAACTTTTAAAATTAAAAGATTTAAAAAAACACTTAGAGCACTTAGTAAACACAGAGGAAGATGTGATCGACAAGATTGCGACATAATTTAGATCAAATATTCTCAGTGGGGCCATGGCGAATTGCTTGGAGGTCTATAAAAATTCAAAAACATAGGTATTAAATGGGTATATGGAGTTGATAATAAATCTAAACATTGTAAAAATACAATAAAACAAATAAAATTTATTAAACACATTAATCATTTTCTAATTCATTTGTTCTTATTTTTCACCAGATATTATATTTAAACGTATGTGTGTTTGGTTCATATATTAGTTTGGGGAAAAAGTTATCCATTATTTTTTCGATAGACGTCTGTAGTGATCGCTATCTCGTGAGGTATCTATCAAACAATTTCAAATTTATGCTCATTGGAAAGGCGACATTTGACACTAAAATATTCTCTTGCAGTTTTTTGTTTGATTAATTCAGTTACGAGTACAAGGTTTTAAAAATAGAAGACAACAAACAGAAAATTCGATACATTTTAGTTTTTCTTTTATAATGGCGAAAATGCTAATCAGGTGGCTAAAATTGTGAAAGGTGTTTATCGTCCTAACTATGACTGTAACAACTAGTTACGCAAAATTTTAGTTTCGTCGATTCCGTTTGGGTATTTGGATGCTAAAGATGCACTTCGCATGGATACAACATCGTCGAGAATGTCTATAAAATATCAAAAATTATCAAACTTGACAGCATGTCAGCAGTTGTAGCTTCGCACAAGACCTAAAAATCTACATGAAAACTGTTTTAAACCTTTTTACAAAGCGAATCTGAAAGAAGTTACAAAAAGTTCACGTAAAGTAATGGATTTCTTTTTCCCCTACCTAATATCAGTTATTAGTTTATGATTATGTTCAATTATTAATATTATAAATACGTTGTTTGTTTGCATTATATTATAAAGACAAATATGTGGGGTATATGTAATAATGGTTTCTTTAAAAAGGGCTATGTGTAAAACAATGCTTAGGACTTTTCAGCAAGTTTCTCAAACGTATAATATGAGATTTTTCTGAAATTACTGAAAGCAAAATAGAGACTAATAGTTAACATTTCATCTTTCGTTTCAACATATTACTATTGATCTAACTTCGATTCACATTTCATTGTCTTGGAAATCTGTAGGAATTCAAAGTGTATTTTAAATTAAAGTACCTATCATAACAGCCCTAGTTTTTAAAATGTGAAGGTCAAATAGTAAACAAATATAATTTAGCATTATTTTGGTAAATATTAAGTTTGTACATGCATATGTTTACTAATTTCTTTAATTGAAAAACATTTTTTACAAGTAAATGCCTGTGAAATGACATCATTTCCGATGAAAAGTAAAAACTAGAGTTTATAACTTTAATTCATATTAATGAGAGAAATAGTGCAATGCGCAGACTAACTTTTATAACTGAAAATGTTCGGTATTTCAATAAATTGATTTTTTTAATAAACTTGTTACCTTATGTTTATAATTGTTATTAAACAAATATATGTAATTTCTAATAGATTCTACTTTTTCATTTATACTAATTTAGCATAAATATCTTTTTTAGAAGTAGAAGTAATCTAAGACTTATCTAAATTTTAATAAGAATTTTGATTGCATATTTTGTATTAAACTATATTAAAAAAGGCTTTCTTGCCGATAAATAAAAAAAAGAAAATTTAAAAAAGTTTTTTTTTGTTTTTGCTTTTTTTGGACTTAAAATTAAGATGGTGAAATTTGTTTTCAATAACATCTTGAGTTAAATAAAAGTTAAATGAATATAAAATTAAATTAAGTATAATAAATGTTAACGCAATTTTGATCATCAAAAGTTAGTTTTATCATTATTTATTGTTTTCTCGAAAATGAAATGATAACTTTTAAGAATTCCGCTTAAAAAAATAAATATCAACTTAATTTTTACAAAATGTTTTTATGTACATTATCTAATATCTAACAAAGAAATGAAATTATTTAATCCTGAATTTTTGAGATAATTTACAATTAATAAATAATAATGTTTCATTTTTGATATAAATAATTACAGTAAGCAGGCAATACATCCAAATTACATTATTGAACTATATGTACTATATCCAAAGAAATATTTGAATATTTATTTCTGTAATCTTCTATGGGAAATAGGTTTAATCAATAATGTCTCTAGACTTCATCATTTATTGAGTGAAAACAAATTACTTTAATACTTGTTGCCCAAGTTATTTATGCGGAGCAACAGAATTTATTAAATATATCGGTAAACTCTCATCAAAACTCTGTTGATAGGGAAAGTTACAGACTCAAAACAAATTACCTGCCAAATGGCTTAAAAAGAAAGATATCCCGAGTTTAACACGTATAAGTGAGTTGATTACATTAATTTAGAATATCGGGTGTTTTCTTGTCTATAAGGTTTCATTTTTAATCCAAAAGTAATGTTGTGGTATTTGATGGAAACAATTTTGGGTCAAATATTTTGAAACAAGAAGTTGATTCTATTTTGAAAGTTTTGCATCATTAGAGTAACCTATTTTATAGCACTGTCCGAATTCACTTTATTTACCATTTTCAGATTCATCTGCAATATTTAGGCACATCACAAGACTTTACGTTTAAGCTACCAAAACCAATGATTTAGAGACGAGATTAGGAAATAAATATGCTTTAACTTTATTAAATAATGTAACTAAATCAATATTATGAACCTGATCCGGAATACCTTATTCGAAATATATAAAAATATAAAAAAACTTCTCAAACTATTTGCGAATTATCCAATATGCAATTTCTTGATTTCACATAAACATATTTCCAACAACTATTCCAAATTTTAAGAATTCTTTTCATAAGTTTCAACCAAAATAAATTTTTTCAAATAATAATGTAATAAATACATTATTTGAATTTAATCTTTTAAATTTTAAGCTGCATGTTTCTTAGACATGCAGTAAGAAATGAAAAAAAATTATTAGGGTGGAATATTTCCTAATAATTTAATAAATTAAACACAATTGTTAACACAAAACCTCATAAAAACTGATAAATTAACAGTTGATATTATTAAAAATAATTTATGTCAATTTTGAATTATGTTTTATATTAATTTATAAGTCAGAATTATTGATAAGTTAAGATGAATGAAAAATTCTTAAAAATTAAATACCAAAATTTAAATTTCTTCAAGGAAGGATTGTAGGAACATAAGTTTTGTTTTGTCATGCAAGTATTATATAATGCTATTTCATTTATTAAGTCATTTCACTCATTTAAATTAATTTGTCATTCTTTTTGGTGTAGGTTATGGATTTATTGAACAAATTATGTTTATTTATTTCTATGAAATAATTATTTCAATATTATTTATAATCGCATTTGTTTTGTGTTTTTAGTCAAGAATTCATAATTTCAAGACGCTTACTCTTATGTCTGATGGCTTAATTAAGTTTACATATTTTTCAACTTATAACAACTGTTGACAGTTTATGACATTTTTTATATATTCTTTTAATCTTTACTCAATTATATAATTTTATTTTTTTTAGGTATAACAAATAACAATTAAATAGTAAGTGCATTTGTAATTTACGAGTTTGTATCTGCAAAGTTATAAAAACGTATTTGATCTTTTATTGACTTTTAGTTTATAATAAGTGGCTAAGAGAAAAAAATTTCATAAGCAAGTATTAAATTTTAACATTAGCTAATACACAATTTTTTTTTTACTTTTTATTTGATATGATTGAAAAACAGATTTTATACACAATTCTTATTTTAAAGTTTTAGAATTTTTAATACCTTATTTATATCGGTAGTGGAAATTGCTTATATAAATATTACTCTTAAAAATATTAATATCAAAGCAAAATGTTTGCTTCAAATATAAAAATCACCAGTTCCATTTCAGCCTCTGAAAAAAAGATAGCTATTTGAATTGTTTTCTTTTCATAAATTTTTCATAAAAATAATGCTTTTCATAATTTAACGTAAGAAATCATTTATTAGTGAGACACATTATTATATATTTTTAAATTACTCAATCTTAATATAGGATTCCTATTATACTTTTGAAATTCAAATATATTCAAGAACAGGAGACAATTAAGTAGAAAAATGCATTAAAAAATTCATTGTAGCAAAATAATATACGTAGGAAACCATAAACTTTAACTTTTAATAAAGATTTAAAGTTCTACATTTAAAATTCTTTGATTTAAAAAAAAATGTAGTTTTTCCTCTTCTAAATCTTTGTATTAAACCTTTTGAAATAGTAAACCTCTTACTGATATTAAGAACTTCAAATATAAAACTATAGTGAAATTAAAAGTAGAATTTAAAAAATTGTGAAGATTCTTGGATTGAAAAAATTTTCAATTTTAGAATTTTTTTTAAAATCCATTTTGAGGTATTTCATTTCAGATCAAACATTTATAACGTAAAATTAGAATAAAATTAAATTACTAAATTTGTATAAAATTAAATTCTTTGGCTAGATTTTTCAATTAGATTTTAAATTTAGATAAAAACATTTTTCTAGAGAAAAAGTTGAAAGCAATCACCCTGAAAAATTTCTTGTTGGAAAAAACAGACATTAGAAAATATATGAAATAACTGACAAAAATATAAAAATGCTTTTTTTGTTGTTAGTAACTCTTTCATAAAATTTGTAGGAAATAAAGCAATTACAAAGGATTAAGATATTGTAACTTGATTTTGCTTTTCGATCTGCATTGTTAAGCAAAAGTTTAATTAATTTTACAATAGTCATTTTTGTAGTAAATTTAATTAAAGTTATTAATTCAAAACCCAATTACTTATTTAATTACTTACTCATAATAACACATATATTGAAGAAGTTGTCTTAATATATATATATCCATCTTCGCTTCATCCATCTTCACGTTTTCCTGGTTTTAGTTGCTTATCATCTAACATGACATTCCTAATTATAGTTAATTTCTTTAATCTATCTCTAGTAATATATTTTTTCTTCTACATTTTTTATCACTTTGATTAACAAGCACCTCTGAAGGAAGAATTAAAATTTATATTTTTAAATTATGAAAGTATATTTAATGAGAAATAATCTTTGAGTATTGTCGGTAAAATATATTGTATATCCAATGAGACAGATATTTGAATCAATTAAATGTAATTTGTGCTAATAACTGAGTAAAATTAAGAAAGATTTTTTTAGATGAAAATAAATTACCATCTTGGCATTCAAATGGGTTGCTTACCTCATTTCACTTAATGCAAACTATCTGAAAATTTTAATAAACACTTTGTGCATAATATTAATAAGTGAGCAAATTTCTTGATAATAATATTAAAATATTGAAATGGAAATAAATTCTTTGGCAAAAATATAAAAAAATGTGAGTTGTTATGTTATTTATCATGTTACGGATGGCAATCATCATTCAGTATACTATGGAAATTAATGTTGTATTGTCTGCCAATGAATGAAGTCACTTAAAAGAAAATAATATTGGTATATATAAATATTAGTAATGGACTTACTAAATAGACTGTTCTCATCTAGCAATGTGTAAAATATGTAATTCATTATAACCAGAATTTGTTGAAAAAAAAAGGTTAAAATTCGATACCCTTTGGGGTACATTGCCAGTGTTTTGGTGTATATTCTAGAGAGCTTCTCTGGCTTTCTCATTTGCAACACTTGAATACAACACACAGTTTACGAAAATCGTGAAAGGATTTTTATGGATATTGTTTAATATGTGGTATAGATGCTCTAAATGAACTTACAAATAAATCACATCACACAACCAGGTTATTAAAATCTTTGTATAAATGAACTCCTTTTGATTATGTTTATACATATAAATGCCTATATTATTTAATATATAATGATTTTTATCATTTTTAATATCAACTGATTCAAAACATTTTTGCGGAGTGAATGATTAATATATCTGAGTTTATTTGAAATTACACACAAATATATTAATTGTTCACTCCGCAGAAATGTTTTAAATAATATTGAATCTTTCCAAGTTTTAAGGAGTACAAGATGAATCGTCCTAGGAAATGGATTGTCAAAATTTGCTAAATTTTTTATTAAAAATTAGCATAATAAACTGATTACTAATTATAGTTCCATAAAAAATGAATTGTTTCTATTACTTCAAAGTTGTAATATAGCCTCATTATTATCCACAATTCTATACTTATATGATTTCTTTGCATTTAATGGTGTAAGTTATGGATAATTAGGCAATGATATTGAAACCGGTAAATAATATTTAAAAATAGACAGATTCTAGAAGGTTATAGATCTATTTTAGTCTGACTATAGATTCGTATCTATTATTTTGTTATGTAATAAAATCCATAAATAAATTTAACTGAAAATACAGAAGCAATGTATTAAACATGATATTAATAAGGATCTACTATAAAATATAAATAAAATTAAATAGTCAAAGTCAATTATTAATTGTTAAACAAAATAATTTAGTAATTGTTTTTGTAGGAATGATCTGAACAAGGATTCTTCAAAAAAAATGTTTATCCCAAAATTGGAACATTATTTCTAGAGGTATATATGAACCAAAATTTTGGAAATTGGTGATTTCTAGAATGATACTAGCTATACCTGAAAAAATTGTCCGACAGCAAACACCGGAAATTGAATGAAATAAATGAGAGAATAAAGAAATGTTGACTCACACATGGACGTAAAAGCTCTCAAACGGGAAATTTCAGAAAGGAAGAGAAGAAAAAAATCAGCAAACATATAGGTTAAAAAACTCTTTTTTGTTTATCATTAAGATAAACACAATAAAAAATAAACATAGTTTAACTGCCTTGAATTTCTTTACAAATTTATGAATATTTGACAGCTTATATTTTGACATTTTTTCTTTCAAAGGACTTATTATTTTTTACTTCTAAAATAACAATGAAAATAACATTTAATTATGAAAACGATGGTATTCTGAGAACTAATCAATTAATTTCTTTTTTATTATTAATTTCTTTTGTATATTTTTCAATTCTTTAAAGAGAGTGAATTTCTGCATATTAATTAATGAGTTTTAAAAGTATAATCCCTTGCATTAAATTTTACAATGTTATTACATTATAATAATATGTAATCACAGAAGGTGCGAAGGACACGTTTCTGTCGTTATTGAAGTTTGACTTTTAATCTCATATTACAGTAAACATACAGTTTAATTAATTTTGTTAAAACTAGTTCATTTTGAAATTTTTCCCAGGTTAGAATAAAAACATAGAACATCAGAAAAGATAATATTCGAGAATGTAATTTAAACTTTCAAAAGAAAATTAAATTAAATAAAATGTGTTAACAAAAGTGTTTTTTTGCTCAAACACTAAAATTAAAATTCAACATTTAGAATGAAAGCTATACCTAATAGCATATAAACTTTAATTTTATATTATTGTTTAATATAATTCTTAACATTTATTTTCTTAAAACAAAAATCTTCATTAATCATATAATATTTTCAGAAATAAAGTTTTGTTTTGATAAAAAAAATATGTCTTCTTAATTCTAAAATGTTTTTTATAGAATGTAAAAATCATGAATTAATAAAGCCCAAATTATTATTAATTATTTATTGGAATAATTTGTCACATTTAATTGTACAGCCATTGATATTAGGTACATTGAAATATAAATAGGTTCATAATTAATTACAAACTAATTTTCTACAAATTAGAAATTTTTATTAAAAAATTGGAAACCCTTCTAAATTTTTAAATAGTTATTATAGCTTATAAGTATGTATTACCTAACTGACCTAATGCAGAAAATAATTTTACTATTTGACAAAACTTAAAAAAAAAATTTAAATATCCCTTTGATCAATGAAAACATTCCATTTAACTATTTTAACAACAGATAATATTCAATTATGAAGAGTTGTTATCTCTGTGTGTGTAATGAATATGAAGATAATAATAACTCCTTTGCATTATTTTTGTATAATTTTTGAAATAGACAATGTATTTAAGTAATTAATGAGATTTTTAATTTTTATTTCTTCCAATCAATATTTTTTTTAAAATAATTTTAAGAGGCTTTTATTAATGTCCTAATTTCTCCTAATTCCCTTACTCTCAAATTTTTTATGAATAAACTATTTATATTTGAAAGATTTTCTACAAAGATAAGTGTGTGACATTTGAGCTAAATTATTTATTTTAATTACCAAAAAACTTCATTTATTTCGTTTGTTTGATGACAGTATTTTATAACAATATGGATAAAAGAAGTGTCATTGAGACATTAAAAAGTTCTATTATACCAGATCTGTGTTAAAATTGGCATTTCCGTTGTCAAAAACATATTCAAATAATAAATGTTTTTTTCATTTCATAATATACGCAATAATACTATTCTGTTAATCCTACCTCTTACGTAAAGTGTAATGAAAAAATTAAATATTTTCTGATGTTTTTATAATATGTACTAAATTTATAAAATGGATTCTCAATGCATAAATCTTTTACATGCTCTTTGACTTGAAAATGTAAGTTCATCATAACACATAAGCTTCAAATAAAAGTATAATAACAATTCAATTAATAAAATTTCATAAAAAATCTTATCGGAAATATTGAAATGATCATTTTCTTAACATTCTATTTAGAATATTTAAATGTATCTCAAATTTCTGCTAAAAATGAAAATCATGTGGATTTTTTATTTATTTTATTATATGTATTAATTAATTCTATTCTGTAAATTAATGGCGTGATAAAATTGAATGACCATAAAAATTCATGATAGATTTTAAGAAATAAGGCTGAAAAATTGTTTTCAGTCTTCTTTAATACATTATAATAAATTGTCCATTAACATCAGTTTAGTCTTAACTGAGGAGTTTTATAAATGTAATATTTTATGCAATTTAAAAATATTTAGCAGTAAAATAAGCTATTCCGTAAATATTATAAAAATATTCTACATATTTTTTCCAACCTTGTATTGAAACTGCATGTGAATTTTAGACTATATTTTTAAAATACTATTGAAGCGTTCATAAATAAAAAAACAACACTTTTACCTTGAATTCATCAAAAACATTTACAATCATAAGGAGTTTTTCACCCTTCTTTAAACACAAAACAATAAGTGTTTAAGTGTTCTTTATAAAACTTAGCATACGCAATTTAAATAAAATTGGAAACTAATGAAATATTTTACTATGCTCTTTACCATATACGTTTCCAAAATAATGCAAAAGGCATTATGAAAAATGTTGTTCTTTCTTACCATTTTTTCATCCAATCATATTTGCAAAAAAATTCATTTATTTTAATTGTTTCAAAAGTTTTAATGTTGTTATAGTCAAACCATCTACAGAATTATAGTTTCATTTATATTTTCTTATCAATGAATATAATGAACGGTAAATATCTTACTGACATATTTAAATTAATTTCACCATTAAACTTAATTTTGATACGAGAATATGGTTGGAAAAGGAAAAACTATTCTCAGTGATTTTAGTTATTTTTTAAAAAATAATTCATTTTTTAAATTTGTTAATTATTAAATAATTAACAAATTAAAAATAATTAACGAATTTTCACAATAAAACATGCCATTGATTTTGTGTTTACTTTTTTGGTGAAGTACAATATGACATTACTTTATAACAGCCAGATCTGTCAGAACCAAAAAGAAATGGAACAAATAATTCCTTTTAATGATTCTGAAAATCTATGTTTTCATAATTTCTTAAATGTACACTAAATTTAACTTTTATTTAACTAAAAAACAATACTTAAAAAACTATCTTTTTGCCGGATACATACATTGTATATAACGCTAGAACTTTATTGTAATTTCCTTCTTTTTACTAAAATTATTTAGAAAAAATTTGTAAATTTTCACTGCTTACAAAATAAAATTAAAATGATACTTACGATAACATGTATCACTATAAAAGTATTTTTTATATATTTAAAATTAGCGTACATATATATATATTAATTTTTTTATATTTACTAATACTATTTTTCATCACTTTTATAAAAAATTAATAAATCTAATTTCACAAATACAATTAACATGCTGTATTTTTATTTGCTTTTGTTTCAACAAATATCTTTAATATATATTGGATTAATTTTTCACTTTTTAACAACAAATACTTATTGATATTCACTTTTATATAACTTCACCTTTTTCGATTATAATTGAACTTTAAACACAAACTCAACCTAAATATTATAAGTATTTTAAAAAAGTAAGTTCATAAAATTTATTGTAAAAAAGAAATAGAGTTACTGAAAGAAAAACTGCACTATTTTGTTGAAAAAAAGATGTCTTTATTACATTTTCATCATAAAAAAATGTCATAAATACTTTGAATGTTTTTGGAAAAATAAATTAAGTTATAAATGTTTTAATTTAAATAAAGTTATTTTCTTAAAAGTGATTGACTAATAATATTCTTGAATAAATTATCTTTAAGTAAATAAAAAAAATAATAATTTCTTTATTTTGTGTATAATTAGAAAAATTTCAATTTTCTGAAGAAAACATTTCCCAAAACAGGCATGCTCTAGCAAATTATTAGATTGAATAAAGTATGTGTTATCTATGAAATGATTTATCTAATCAAAGAACCTTAGTATTTTTCTGAGCTGTTTTCTGCTGGAATTTAATTAATATGTCTACACTTCAACAGACTTACAGAGGTATAATAAATTGCAATTGTAAATGTTTCCCAGGATACTTATAGCAAGAAACTGCATTTATTGCAATTCAGATTTCTTTCTTCAATGCCTTGAGGATAGGCAAAGCTCCCCATTCAAAACAATTTACTTGTTTGAATACATCACTATCTTCAATTAAATTTCGCTAAGTGAGAGGAAAAGGTAAGTTAATAACATTAGTTTGGAGAATTGTATCTCTTATTGTTAAGGTAAATTTTACGTAAACAATTGCAACACAAAAATTATAATATATTTTTAGAAAATTTATGTGAGGGTTATATACTCTAAAATTAGAAATTGATTCCATTTTTCTATATTCAGTCAATAACTTGATAAATTTAATTTTTTTCTCTAAAATATTTTTATTCCAGGTATGGCCTGCTGTGTGTAACACATTTTATGAAAAAGTAGTACATACACCATTCAAAGAGGAGAAATTCTCAGATTTTGCAAAGAAAGAAAATACTTATATTCAAAGAAAGTACTTTAAAATTTAATCAATATGCATATTATAAATATCAATTTACAATAGAAAATCATCAACTTTGACACGACAGCCCTTTGTGGTTTTGGATTTTCTAGAAGATTTTCATATACTTCCCTACTCCCAGCAACTGATTTTTGATGTATCTTTGTATTGAAATAGATAGTAAGAAATTATTTTTGCTCCACACTAGGCAACTCGTATGAAAGTTGTAGCAATTTTTCAACGATGAGAGCAATTGCAGGGAGATTCTACGATCGCAAAAGTAATTTAATGAAGTCTTATCTATCTCACCATTTATAAAGGAACATTGCCTGTGATTTCTTACTTTGTGTACTTTCAATCAATGAAAGACTAAAAAGCACAAGACTGTAGCTACACTATTTCACTTTCCTCATAACGAGATGTTACTGTACTACATCTATAGCAACTACAACTGTGTTAGAAAGACTAACACCATTAGTTCAGCTTCAAAGTGATGTATCACTAAGAGATCAACACTTCTCAGCAGGTTCAATTGAATTCCCTGTACTCAAAGACACTATTCATATCTCACATTAGCTTAAAAATATTTACTTGTATAATCTACCACAACCACCGAAGACTATCATCAAACCACCCAGTTCAATCCCTCAATTGTAAATTATTATACAGAAGGCTCAAAGTATCACCATAAAGAGCTGCTTTCGTAAAGAGCTGCTTTCACAATTATGAAAAATTCAACTGAAGAAACATCTGTTCAAATTGTAAGCTTCCAATTCAGTTTTTCAAGCTGAAGACTTGGCACCGATTCCTCAAACAAATAATCCATATAGTTTCAAACAATATTATCCCTAAAACTCTATATACCAATTACATGATAACGAACCATGGTGCTTTCTATATTTACTTCAGTAAAATTAAAAAACTCCAAATCAGTCTAGTGCATGTGTGATATCAAGTCTATCTTGGATTACTATCTGCTGATCTGCTCCCTACGTTTAAAGAAACCTGCTAATATACCATCCAACACTTTTCCAAATGTTTGCCTTTGAAGTTCTTTTCGGAGAAAAATGAAGTACAGACATTTTGAAACTAATTTACTGTTCATGGATTGGACGTTGTTTGCAAAAAAGAGAGAGACTGGTAGATTTGGAAACATTAAACTCAATGAAATTTGACTTCACATTAAAAACTCTTTAATTTACAAACAATGAACTATTTCAAAATTACGTTTTATAATAATATAGAACATCTATTTTTCCATTTTCTTACTCCTGATACCAGTGGTACATACCATTAATGATTGTCACTTAAGTTGTGAACAGTATTCCGCTTATTTAAAATCATCTGTATGTATAAATATTGGAACCAAGTATTATACCTTCTTAAAATTTTTAATTACGCATTAATGCATCATTTTTTCGTTTTGATAGACATCTTATGCAAAAAAATACTGTATTTAAATTTTCAGACGTTTACTCAAAGGGTAGATATATAAGTACCCTCTTTTGTAAATTGTTTTTTTTATTTATTTTTTTTAAATAATAAAGATGAGTAATGAAGGGGCACAACCCGATAACTAACAGGTACAGTTAGGGATCTTTTTCACTGCTAAATGTTCTTAACATTTAGTATTTTTATAATTAATTGTAATTTGACAAATTTCTCTTCCAAACAGGCTTCCCATACCTTTTTGACTCTTCTTAGTCTTTTATTGAAGGAGATTTAAAACTTTTTATGTTCCTTGCTAATTTTTACTACATGCCCTGCCCATCTCAGTCTGCTTAGTTTTATAAACTTGATAATATCTTAGTTATTAAAAATACTGTACATTTCAAATTTATAATAGTTTTAATGTTTTTATTCAATTGTTATTATCGAGAACAAGGTCAAAGTTGGTTTGCAGGACCTTTCTTAGTATAAAAAATACAATTAGCGAAATAAGTTTGTAAGGCATCCTGTAATATTTGATTAAATCTTCAATTTCCATTGAAGCAAATTTACCTTCAAGTTTTTTAGCAGGAATTAAATAATCTGTTTAAAATATTTATTCTTATTTAATTTAATCAGATTTTATTACACACAAAGAAAAACAAATAAGTAAATGATAATTTATTTGAAAAACTATAATTGTTATTACACTAAATTAGGAAATAGTAGTACATGAAAATAATATGTAAAATCTGTGTTCTCCAGTTAACCGCTTTGAGAGACCTACTATTATTTTTGTATTCCCGTCAATTATTCTTCTAAATTATTTATAGATATAAAAATTAAAATAAAAGTTTATTAATAGAGAATTTAAATACCTTTAGCTCTATATTCTATAAATTCACACAATTATTGAGTTTAAATTTCAATTTCAGCTTCAAATTTAAATTTTTGTGGTATTAAAATTTTGAAATTGAAATTAAAATTTTAAAAATGGAAGTTCTGAATTTTGAAAAAGATTAAAATTAGATAATCCAATTCATATTAAATGAATTTGTTTAATTCTCAAAAAAGTAAACTAATGTTGATTTTCCACTATAATATCTCTATTCATGTAAAAAATGAAGAATATTACATTTAAAAAAATTTTCTGTATTCTTGTGTAACTCAAAAAGATATGTATACAAAATTTTAATAAAACTTTTAATCTTTTTGGTTTTAATCTTTTTGAATTAATTTTGAGAAGTTAAGCTTTAAAAATTATTTGGTGTATTTGTATTTCTTAAAACATTTAACAAAATGAAAAACTTTAGCCAACTAAACACATATCTTTTAAAATATGTTCTATTCTTCAATAAACTTAACTTATACACATGGATATATGCAAATAATAATATAAAGTGAGTATGCAGGGGCTACCTGTATCAGTTACCTCTTTGGATGGGATTTTTAAATTTCTTTTATTTCAGATATTTGAAGTTGCTTTGCATTTATCAGATATATAAAATTATTTTTTATTATTTTGCTACCTTATTGACAAAACATAAATATCAGTGTCTTTATGTGTAAATGAATGCGCTAGTGCATTACAATCATATAATTAACAGTTGAATGTAGCTCCGTAGTTGAATGTTTTAACATAACTTTAAAATTGCTCGCATATTATTTCCTTATAAGGAACATTTCAATAATATTAAAATTGAATACATATGCTTTAAAGCAAAAGGCCTCGGAAACTTCAAAAGCAATCACCCCGAATAAGGTAAATGTAGTTCTATTCCTCAATCCTCAACAAAAGATTTCATTGAAATGGAGGCTTTCTATTTCTAAAAATAAGGTCTTATCTCTACGTGAATATTACCTATTTGTCTATGATATTGTGTTAAATGCAATTGTTCACACGTATATCTGAATGTAGATCGATTGGTACATGAGCTTTTGGATTTTGCAGCCATTCTTATATTTAAAGACTCATGTTTTATGTTATCTTTATTTACTCACCAATCAGGTTTATACAGTGGCACATTAAAGTACACATTTATTATTAGGCATTCAATATTTTTTATTGTTATTTAAAAATTATCACTAGTTTATTTGGAATTGTCCTATACTTTTCCTTGGTTATATCCATTATATAATTCAATTTTACATATTCTTTTACATCAATTTATACTAAAGCATCCTTCAAAAAATATGTAACAAATATGCTAAGTATTCAAAAAGCATTCAAAGCATGAAAATTCGTAAAAACAATGCTTTTATATGTTATGCATTTATACAGATTAGTATATTTATAATATATGCAAAAATGTCATTATTTAAGAGTCAGCGATATACTACTCTGATGTAAAAATATGTAGTTTTTTTATGAAATTTAAAGACTGTTACAGCTTACTTATACCTTTATGAACTTGTATGTAAGCTGATATGGAACAATTAAATAAACCTAATTACTATCGTTTTTAGATATATACTTATTTCAATTGTAATGACGTGAACAAGTTGATCTAATAATTATTATTTCAAAATAAAATGCAGTTTTATAGATCATGTTCTCCAAAACTTTCTGTGATTCAAAAATTTCATAAAACTATTATATTCATGAATATTTGTAAAAAAAAATGTTACATTAAAATGAATAAGAAAATTAAATCTCTTAAAAAGTAATTGTCATCTTATTCATAAAAATTATAAAAAGATATTTTTTTAATACAATTTAAATTAAAATGCTTATAATGCTTTTTTATGTAAGAAATATCTTGAAATTTCTCGTTTTTTTAGCTTGTAAACTATAGTTTATCATTAATTGTAACAAAACAGTCAAATAAGTTACTTCAGTAATGCAAAAATTTCAAAAATATTTTTGATTTATTATTTTTCATGCATAAACCTCAAACATACTAGTATATATCTAAACTTAAAAAAAAAACAGTTTAAGAAAAAATTAATAATTCCATTCCCTTAAAAAGGATAAAGAGTTAAATGGAAGACATCTACATCAGTGTAATCAACTAACTTACACATGTTAAACTACAACTATATATTTAATTATTCTGTCAGGTAATCTGTTTTGAAGGAGAAGCTTCTCCTTTCCTTAGGGGTTTGATGGGAACAAACAACTTTAATGAATTCCTTTTCTTAGCATCAACATTTTGGAAGCATAATAAGGCAATTTATTCTTTTTCGGAAGAGATGAAATGTGTAACATTACTGATATAATCTCCCATAAATATTACTAAAACCAATTTTCATATTATTATAAATAAATAGATAATTTATTTTATGAAATAATTTGCATTCGTATGATAGTTTTGAGAAATTCTTTATAGAGGCAAAATAAATTTTTATTTTGAACCATATGTAAATCAGCTTGCAAAATAAAAACGAGTTCTCTTCTTTTCGTTTGATCGTAGGTAATTTATCAAGAAATGGAAATTTCAACACAAAAATTTTAGAAAGGGGCCTTTAAAGTATTATAATGTAATTAAAGTATTGCAATGTAATTATTTTTACTTATAGAGGCATTCTTGATATAAATTTTTTACGATTAAATTTTAATTAAGATGCCTTACTTTATAATTTGTGTTTGCACTTATTTTACTTGTTTGTATCTATTTCTGTTTTAGAATTCATTTCATCAGCTTCTTTTTCTTTATTTTTTAACTTAATAAACATAATAACTTAATAAAAAAATTATCAAAAAGTTTTAATTATTCAACCAGTTATTAAAAGTTTGTTAAATCTGTGTCTAAAGTTTGGTTACAGTTTTAAGTAAAATAAACATAAGAAAATTAGTTTAGATATAGTTTTCTAATAATTAAATTAAATGAATTCAATAACAATGGAAACAATATGCTTATTTATAACAAATTATTTTTTAAAACATCCATTTTCAAACTAATGAATGCTTTGTTACATCTTAACATCATCATTTCATTTTCTACACAATACAATTTTGTGACTTACTTTCTATTTAGTTTTATGAGAGAACGTTATCCTTGTGCAAGACGACCAATCATTTTCATCCCGCTCACGACTCACTATTGGCGGGAACGTTTGCAATGGACACTTGAACATATCCACTGGATGCTTGATCAATAGATAGCTGTTTTCTTTACGGATTAGTCCAGGTATAGCTTCAAAATCTATAGGAGGGGATATTTCATTTGGAGAAAAAAGTGGAATTCGTTTTCATCCATCCAACCACTGTGAAAAAGATGTATGCAGATTAGGCAGCGTTTTTGTTTGAGGTGGTTTCAATTTGGGTTGACGCACTGACCTCCATGTCTTTTCCCGTGGAAATGTTAATGCCCACTCCTATAGAGATAACATCCTGGATACTTATGTTTGCCCTTATGCCGGAGCAATATGGGATACTTTTGAGCTGCATGATAATAAAGTAATACCAAACAGGCTTCACATCATGAATGCTTATTTTCAGCAGGAAACAATTAAATGCATGCTCGATCACAGGACCATACCCCAACTGAGCTTGTTTGTAACGATCTAGAATGACGTGCAGCTGCTGTCCCTATCATCTCTGAGGTCCTAGCCACACTTTCAACTACATTGGAAGGGCAATGGCTCGCCTTTTCTACACAATTTATAGGCCGTATATTTGAGAGCATCTCACATCGCTATACTGCTTCTCGGAGGGATCATATCTTATATTAAATGTACTTTTCCTATGGCAAACTTACAACTCCCATATTTTCATTGTATACACATGCTAATTTTCATAATACCATAATTATTTGGTGATTTCTTTTTATGCTATTTGGTACCTTCCTATGTGTTGTATAATAAGTTTAATTAAATTCCACGAGAAAGTTTTTGAATTATCGTAATTTTTGTGATTTCTCCTTAATTTATGATAACCAGTGTAATTGCACAATAACTATAATATTAAAGACTGGTATATTTTAGTTTTGTAATCAGAATTTTAAAATATATTTCATGACAAGTTAATATTACTCAGTTTTAAATTGATATTAAATTGATCATGACTCATATTACATACAATTTCATGATCATTTTCATATCAAATTATATGTTATTTATGCATAAAGAAATCAATTTAGGATGAAATTTAAATTTTATTTAAATTTTATTTTTGCCTTTTATTAATATATTTATTCTCATTTGCCTTATAACGCTTAATTTTTGTCAACACAGAAAGATTCTCAAGATTTTTGAGTTTTGTCGTAATTAATGGAGCTTGAAGAAAAAAGAAATAAGTAAAAAAAATATGTCAAATTAAAATATTAATTTTTAAATGAACATAAAGATTTTGTTCATTGATAAGCTCAGATCTTTCGCAGTTAAAAAAAAATTACAGACATTGTAAATAAACATTGTAATCGTAAATATTATGACATATGTTTTAAAATATTTTTATACTTTTTAATGGTTGCTAAATGGCACATTTAATTGGAGATTTTTTCAATTATGTAATGTATTAATTATTATAAAACTATTCGATTAATTTTAAGATGGTAAAGTTATAATTGAAAATAACATTTTTGTTTAAAAAACCGATAATATGTTATATACGTTTTAGTTAATCTTATTTAGTTAATTTATAAATTCACCTGTTAACAAAATAGCATATAAGTAAGATATTTTATATATATTTTACATATTTATAATTTAATTCCTTCATATGATGACCGATTTTAAAATACATTGAAGCATGTCTCATATCAATCATAACAGCATAAAAAATAATCAGTTATTTAACTAAATTTTAGATATAAGATCGGAATATTTTACTATGCTTAATAGATTATGAAGTATTTATAGTATTAAATATTTAGTTTAATTACTAAAAAGCTGATTCAATACTGATCTAACATAGTTTATATACTAGTTAAATTAAAAGAATTTAAGTAAAGATTGTTTTAATACATGTAATCAACAAATGACACCTGCTTTAAGAAATAAAGAAAAGTAATTTAAATGATTAATTTAGGCAAAATATGAACTTATTTTTTTGGGGGAATGTTCAAAGAATGAAGGAATGTCTTTAACAAAAGATTCAAAAAGGGATGCGAGTTAAATTATGACTTGGATGAATGTTTTCTATATAACAATAGTAAAAGCAGAAAAATTGCAAGCAATCATTTTAAAATATATTCCTTTTGAAAAATATTCAAAGTTATGGTGATTGATCAATATATTATGATAACAATTAAACTTGTTAAATTAGAGAAAATTAAATTGTTCAAACATAAACTGATTTATTCTAGTTATCCTTCTTATAGATAATCATAATAAGTAAGTGAAAATATTTTGTTTTCTTTCGATCAGCAAATTTTCAAACTAATTATTTCGCTGAATTGAATTTCGAAAAATAATTGTATTCTTTAAGGAATAGTTATCATATTATAAAACAGCAAATTGATTTAATTATGCCAAAACATAAGTAAATTTAAAATTCATTTAGCTTGAAAAAGTGGAAAATGATTGTAATGAAAAAAAAAATTCACAGCAAAATGTGCTCTAAGGTTAGACAATGGAGTATGAACTAAATATTTGTATTTGTAAACAAAATAAAGGTGGTTCTGTAAACAATATAAATACCACATATTTTTAAGGAATCATTTATTAGTACACTCTAGTAAAAACTTTGGCATGAAATACAGCTTGGATTCGCTTTAGTCATGAAAGTCGAATCATATAAGTGATGGATAATGTTCAGAGGAATGTTGTACCAATTTTCATGGAAGTATTATGAATATTCTGAGAGAGATTCTAGTAGATGAGAAATTGATTTCGTATTGAATGCTCTAAAATAAACCATAAATGTTTAGTTGTATTCAAATAGGATGACTTTCTGTCGTCCGAAACAAAAGTTTAACTTCCTTGATCCGATTAACAGATGGATGCATTATTATCCATCATATCTCACAGGACCATTCACAATGCTCTGGAGATTTTCTAAATTTAAATTAAGGTATATTGTGCTTAAGCATACAATTTAAAAATAAGAATGTTCTTAATTATTTTAAGTTAAAAATTTTTGAAAGTTAATAACCATTTAAAAATAAATTTTAGACTTAAAAATTAAATAATTAAAGAAAAATCAAAAAAGATTTAAACATCTGTAAATTGAAAAATTTGTACTGGAAGTGTCATTTTCTATTGCTTCTTGGAAAATCATAACTGAAGAATATCTAGTAAACTTTTATTGTATTTTGTAGCTGAACTTTAATATTTAATTGCAAATAACTGAGTTTTTTGCTCACACAATGTTATTTTTTTAAATAAAATAAAATTTTAGCATTGAATCGAATTTAATTTTTCATATTTAAATTTTGTTCCTTAGATTTACATACTCAGAATAGAATTTTCATTCGTATTATAATAAATATTTACAGCTTATATTATTTAAAAAAACTATTATTTATTTTTAATTGTTTGATGGAGTTTTAAAATGAAATTATAAATGTTAATCTAATTTAGAAATTGGTTTAATGATATTTAATTTGGTTTTAAACATTTAAATAATGTTAATGAATTTAAAAATTTTAAAAATTTTTTTTATTTGCTTATTATATTTTAACATAGTCAAGTTTCGGTAATGTGTGTAAGTCACCTGCAAATTAAAATCTTAATATAGACTTTAATAATATTTATTTTATACTAGTAAAGTAGCAAAATTAATATTCTTTATTTATAACGTGCAAAAAAATTAATTTTCTCTTTCAACTTATCATATAATACATAGAAGAAAAGATGACGAATAATTTAACAATATTCATTTATTTTTTTCTAAATGTCGCATGATTTTTTTCTACATGATAAAATTAAATATTTGCATTGATTTAATAACAGATAATTTACGTCTAAACCAATTTTTTAAAAAGTGTTTGAATATTTTACACAAGTTTATAAAATGAAAAAGTTACTTGAAATTCATTTTGTATTGTTTTTATATTAAATAAATTTTTTTTTATTTATTTTTATCAAAATAATTAAATAATTAAAACAAACTTTGGCTATAACATCCTAATGACAGCTAATTTTTTGCAGACTGAAATATTTTTTGCCTATAAATAAAATATCACAACTTATTTTGAATCAACAGCAGCCTATTGAACTAATCTAGAATATTCAGTACTTGTTAGATAATAAAGTATTTTAACTTGTCATTTATATATATTGATTATTTTAATTTTTATTTTAATATTAATCATGGGTTTTTACGTACCGAGAGCATTTGATTAGACGGAGGAGACTAATCTGATTGGTGGATTTGCAAGAAAAGAAATTTAAGCAGAACAATATGTGTAATTAACTTCAGAGTTTTTTGCATATTTTACTTATTAATCCTTCAAATATTTTAATTATAAATTACTTTAACTTTGCAAAAGAGTTTTGCAATGGACATCAAACTAAAATGATTGATTGCTGTTTTTCATTTATCTTATTCTGTTATTTTTTCCACCAGAAAGCATTCATTCAGAACATAATTTATCATAATTTTCTTTATTGGCATTTTGAACAAAGGAATTTATAAGCAAAAGAATTCATTACTAACACTAAATTTGTCACTTAAAATGAAAATTTCTTTTCATTCTTTCTGTAAGGAAATATTATTTAAAGACAGCATGAGTTAAAATAATCAAGATTAAAGTGCTTACGTAATTACTAAAATAATAATTAATGAAAAGCAATGAATTAGACTTTTGTAGCTAAACAATATCTTCCAAATGAAAGATTCATTTCATGCGATTAGCAATTATTCGGCTCAAAACGTATTAAACTTTATTAAGTAAGTAAATATTTTCTAGTGTATACATTAGAATTACAAGCAGTTGTTGAACTTGTCTTAAGTAGAAAAGTTTTTATACATATTAATGTATCTACGCAAAATATATTTACCTAGAATATATGATAAAGTTATAATATTTACTGAATAACGTCTTTTTTCATTATATTCATCACATTCATTATATCATAAGAAATATTTTTCGCCTTAAAGTTTCTTTTAAAATTTGAAAATATGTACACACGCATTGAAATTTTAATTTAGTAAAAATTCTATTATACAAGTATTAAGAAGGAAGCTAAAATTATCAAAATTTTCCGATTTTCAATCTATTCAGAAAACACCCAAATTTGAATTAATATTATGTACTTCATTTTTACAATGAAAAAATTAAAATGCATAAAATAAGGTTCCTTCTTTATTTTGTCAGCTATATTATTCTTCATCATTTTACATATAACTTTAAAAACACATCATAGAAAACTGTAAAAATTTGAACTAAAAATTGTCTCCATATTTTCTTCAAACAAGTATATTATCATAATTTACGGAATGATTTAAAATTGAATAAAAATCATAAAAATATTTAAGGATATATTTTGCACATTTATGTTTATTTTATAATGTATACTAATTAATTTTGCCTAATAATACTTTATTTATAAAGAAAGAGCAATTTGTTAAAAAATATTTTTAAGATTGGACACTTGTTTTTCTAATTTACGACTTGTTGATTTTAAAAAATATTTTACCAGCACTGGTAACAGATAGAAATCCCTTACCGGTTACGAGTTCGTAAAAGCGAGCATATCTTTTTTTTTTTTTTTTTTTTTTTTTTTTTTTTTTTTTTTAACGCTATTGACTTTAGACTCAATTTTTAATCATATACTAATTATTTAAAGTATATAATTTGAAATTTTTTGAAATCGAGAGAGAAGTTCATAAACTTATTTACTTATAGCGTAAATATCAAATAAATGAATTAGTAGCAATTATTTTATAAAAAAATAATTAAAACATGAATAAAGTAATCATTGAATTTTTAATTCAGAAGTAAAAGAAATTTAGTAATTATTTACCCTAACAGAATGATATTAGCAGCAATTTAAATTATTTGATAAAAAAATTCAACAAAGATTCATGAATATAAGAAAATAATATTATTTAAAGAAGTGTATATTTAAATAGCTCATGATTGATTTTAATGAAAATTCAATAATTATTTCTAAATTGAAAAAAAGCAAAATCTAAAGCAAAATTATAAACGGAAAAAATTTTATTATTAATTTAAATGCTTAGATCTGCATTAATGCATTTATGTGTTGTAGACTTTCCATAAATTACTTAAAAGTTCAAAACGAATTTTAGCAATGTTTTAAACGACAGTTTCGTATCGCATTATTGTTAGTTTAAATTAATCAATGAAATTATATTTTGATATGTTTAATGCTGGTGAGAATTGTTTGAAGCATTGTTGTTAAATGATCTAGATAATGATGTTGATAAATAAGGAAAACATATGTTTGAAGAACTGTAAAAAATAAAGTTATCTAACTGCAGTTATTATCATTCATTTTTAAGTTTATTTGTTTAATATTTGTTCATTGTACATTAAACATTTTTCGAAAGAAATTTTCTTTCATATTAGAATTTATTACAGATTTTTACAGCTTTTAAATTTTAAAAATGTTGAAAAGGTACATTTAATGACAGTAAACATAAATCTATTCATAAAAATATTTCTTTACATTATATGAATTACATTAAAAGTTCAAAAGTATTCAAGAGAATAACATAGGTATTTAAAGAGTTTTTAAATTTTAAGATTAACTATTCTATCTGAAGTTATTATTTTGATTCAATTAAAATATGAAAATAAATATGAGATAGAGACTTTTCTCCCATAACTCAAAATCCAAGAATAGAACTATATGCGTTTTATTAAAAAAACGTTAAGTTTGCAACTATTTTTCTCTTTGAGAGAAATATAATTTGATGTCGAAAACCAGTATTATAAACAACAAAGTTTATGATCCTTAAACATAAATTTATTTTTAAATTTATAACGGCAAATGTTTTATTATTCATTCAAATTATTTCTTAAGCATAAAATTTAAAAAAAAAAAAAAAAAAAAAAGAACTTATTAGCAGATTATAGCTTTAATGGATAGTAAGAATATTTATATAACGTAAGAAAGAAATTTCGAACATTTTCATGTTGCTTCACAAGATGATGTTCAATTTCCTTTACATTCAGAAGGCACAAATCTTCTCAGCCATAAAAATTAGAAATACTATATATGTTGGAAAAAATAATTATGTTACAAAAGTTGAATTGTCTTCATAACTCTCTCTCTCTCTCTCAACAATAAACACTTTTTATATCTAACATTTTCCACATGATATCTGCTCATGAACTTCAGAAATCACAAACTATATTAAAAATGTATTTTCAGATCAGGAATGCATATGATGACTGCATTATATATATATATATATATTTTGTTCAATCACTTTCTGAAATTACATAAGTTGTATGTTATAAATTATATAATAAATGTGATTTTTAAAGAATTTAATATATAATTGGCACTATGCTATAGGAAAAAATAAAATTTTTCAATTTATTACCTAGCCAAACTTGTCAAAAACAGTAAAACATATTAAGTAAATATTCTATTTTAACAAAGAGTGCTGTTTTGTTTTCTTTCTCATCAATTAGGAAAGTAATATTGTGCATACAGAAGAATGTTATTTTCAAAGTATAAATTTTGAAGAATGGGCGATACACATAATCATTTTTTAGTGAAACATTGTTTAAAGAGAAATTTCAGGAGTCAAATCAATGAACTTTTGAAATTTAAAAGTTTCGCTAAATTTAATTTAGAAAAATTGAGTTTTACATAGAAAATTTATTTCATTTTGAGACGGGAATGTAATTCAGTTATTTTAAAATGTTTCGAATTTAATATTAGATTGAAATTTTTTATTCACTTACGAAACTTGAAACTTGCAATAGGTAGTCTAAAGTAAAAATAATTCTACCTGGAAAAATTGCCCTGGAGCAAACCTTAGGAACTGGATAAAGTAAATGAGGAAAAAATAAAAGAAATTTTTCATTTGTTGAAGAAAATGCTTCAAGTTAATTTCAGATGAGCTCTTCAAGATTTATAAAAAAATTAGAAAGATATATTAATGTCGGGGATAATACTAGTTTCACTATTTAATTTTACTTTTAAGCAAACAGAACGAAAGTCTTATCAAATAATACATTAAAATTAAATATTTGAATGTTCTTTTTATTCTAATTTAAAGAAAATTTTACATAGTATACACATATAGTATTGTGATATAAAACATTCATTAAATGTTAATATATAATATTCTTTAAAAGTATATTCTTTTTATATAGAGAATACTAAATTAATTTTCTTTTGATTTTTGTTACTGTCTTTTTGATGAAAATACGATAAAGTTAGAATTGTCTTTTTATTCCTTATGAGTAATATATTCAAGATATTGATTTATATGAGCAAAGTATAAGATGTAAATAAAATGTATAAAAAATGTCTTTGAGAGGAAATGTCTCGCATTCAACTCATTTTCTAAATGCCATGCTCAGATTTCATGATTTATTTCAAATAAATTTCATTTCATAGGGTACAATTGCAGTGTATTCACATTGACATTATTTTTATTTTATGTTTATTGAAAGGAATAATATGATATGTATATAGTTATTCCATTCAATTCTCTTTATAGCGTGTATTATTTGCAACATTTTTTAGAATTAATAATGAGGAAATGTAAACTAAAAATTATTTACTGTTAAAAAAGAATGGATACTGAAATAGACATGACTTGATAAACATAAGCACTTCTCACTTTTTGCATTTCTTCTTTGATAATTAATATTTTTTATTTTTTTAAAATCCAAGACATTTGTTCGTATTCTGTAGAATTAAATTTTGAGTTCTAAATAAATTTTAAATTTAGAAAACATAAGTAATATAATTCATTTCTTTCTAAATTTAAATAAGGTACACACATTAAAAAGTAATGAATTCTGAGAAATATCTGTGTTTTTATATATTTGTTGTAAAAAATACTTCAATAAATATTATTTAAAGTACGAAATGTATTCACACATTTTATAAAGTGGAGACAAAACAGTGTTTAAAATTATCATTTCATTCATATCACACTATTTTAACATTTCTTAGCACAATATTTTATATTTATTTAATATTTATCAGCATTCAAGTGTTAAATCGCTCTTTTGATCTCTCTCCTCTTCTTCATCGATTTTGTTTTTTTTTGTTTTCTTCTTCTTCCTCTTTTTTTTTTTTTTTTTTTTTTGTTCCTTCGATATGAAATTCCTGTGGTTTATTCATTTGATGGGCCAACAACAACACATGAGATATATTTATTTTATAATCATAATGTAATTTTAATAATGAGTAATTTATTTTGAAGGCATTTTCTTTCCATTTTAGTAGGATACGTGATATTTACAATTGCATAAATAAGTTGTGAAGCAGCTTGAAATTAACTGCCAAATAGCTTGAAACGAAAAGAAAAATTTCTATATAATCTTAATTAATTTTTTCTCACTGGTACATATATTCCAGCTGGAAATTATTTAATGACGTTGCTGTTGCGTAAGGTTGATATGAAATAAAATATATTATGGTTTAGTAGTTTTGAAAATGTTTTCTCAGTTCTGTTTGTTGATTATTTTTGAAACCAATGTAAGTAATTTGAAAGTACCGCATTTGCTCTAATCACACAATTGCGAATGAGCAAAATTGGTTTATATACTTAAAAGCTAGATATTCTTTAAGCTCTTAAGTATTTTTATCTCTAAAAGTGATTGATTTCTTAAAGTTGATAAATGTGAGCTCAAAATTTACAAGGAAATTAAATATTAAAAGGACAGAATTTAAATAATTAATCTTCAAATACTTATATCATGCCTACTTTAAGTTTTAATATTTATTTATATACTAATTTAAATTCAATAAATTTCAGTCAAAAAGGAAAGGAAGAAAACTGACTGAAAAGATCAAAATCTAATTTTCAAATTTCACATCATTTAATTCTTACCATATGTAGATAAGAATAGTATAATCATTTCAGATTAATCAGTTATTATAAATGATATTAAAGTGGACACATCTTGAATATTATATAATGAATATTTTTCTGGCTTTTCTTATTAAATATATTCCCAATACAATGAAAAAATTAAAAGGAATCTAATCGATAATTGAACAAATGATTTCTAATTGTTCATTTACATAGTGTTTCTTGCATTACTAATGAAATTTTTATCGTTGTCGAATTAATTTTAAGCGTGCTTAGTTTAAATGTACATTTATATTTTTGATATACATATTATTTAATGTACACATTATTTTATTCATATATATTTGAATCCAAATCAAAAGATATGAAATGAATTTTAAAAATATTTCAGTCTCAAATTTTTTATCAATAAATTTCAGAAAGTTATCATTTGAGATACTTTTTAAATAGCTATTATTAAATTGAACATTTCAACATTTTCTTAAAATAAAGTTTACCAGTTGAAAAATTACTAGTTTATAATTGTTGTGCTATATTTTTATTAGAACTGAAAGATACACACTTAATTATTTGAAAAATATTACATGCTATCATCAACAAACATCATGTTTTGTAATAATTAGTTTTTATAAAGATATTGAATATTAAAAGTAAATACTATAAATATATTGTACCGCGCTTCGGAGTTCGTGTTGATTGAGAGTTGAATAAAACAACCAGTTAATGCACACAAGACTTTTATTCGAAAAAATTCCAGCTGTAACAATCTCAATTATTACAGCACAATTCGTCAGATATCATAAGAAACAGCTCAAAGGTCTCAAATACCTCAGACAGCTTCACTAGCAGTCACGACTAATCGTCTTCACAAAACTGAAAACTAACTAACTAACTCACGTCTATGTCGGGCTGCGGTATTTTATACCTGTCATGGTGGAGAAATCTACCAGTTTCGTCAAGGTTCTGGAAGCTTCTAGACTATCTCGCTAAATATTGCTCCTAGAGCTTAAGTGATGGATGTTTCCAAAAGTATCTATTTCTCGCCAAGTCACCAAATTTCCCGCCAACTCGCCAAGTTTTTCGCCAAAACATCACCAAGTCACCAAATTATTAGAAAAACCATTTTTAACGTACAACACTTCTAAATACCTCAATTTTTGCCCAAAATGTGAGAATTTTCGATCTGTCTGAGATATTTTATGACAAATATAATTATTATTATTAAATTTGTAACAATATTATAATAAAGTAAATAAAATTCTTGATTATATAACGTTAGTACACTATTAACATTTCCACAGTTTGTAGTTTTCACAGTTCATATAGTTTTGTATTAAAAAATAAATATTTGTTCTTTCAATACAAGAGCGAATTTATTTGAATTTAATTCTGTGAGTCTAAATGTAGGTAGTTATTATTACTAAAGTAATCATATTCCTTTGAAAAGAAAATTTATGTAATACGTTTTCTTATTTTCAATATAAATTTTGTTGAAACTTTTGTTACCATCATTTCGAGGTATTTCTAGAGATAATCAATAATTTAGCATAGGGAATATGTCATAGAATACTTTCACTTTATGGAAATATTAGCAAAATAAAAATATGGTATAAATAACCCTTTTAACGTTTCGTATTACTCTGATACGAACGTATATTTTCGTAAATGTTTTTCTTTCTTCGCATTCCTTAAGTTGCAAGAATCTAATATTTTCTTTAATATATGCACACATACAGTTTTAAGACATTTTTTTACAAAACATGATATTTGTTAAAGTTTAACATTCTACTGAACTACATTTTTAGCTTATTTATTCATTTTAATCATTTTAAAAAATAATTAAGGCCATTGAGTAGAAATTGAACGCACATATTGTTTAAAAATATTGAAAATATATTCAAATATATTTGATATTGAATAAATGGATTTGTGAATATCTTTAATTCTACCAACATATTTATATCTCATAAATATGTTTGTAAATATCTGAACAAGATATTTCTTCAAATTAATAATATTTTATCGTATTTAAGCATATGTAAATCTTATTTAAATTTATTAACAGACAAATACATGTTTATAAATACAACAATAATATGTGTACATAAAAATGATAATGATATTATAACATATTTTAATTGTATAATGTGAACTTGAATAAATATAAAAAATATGAGATTGCTTTCTGTTTAACTTGATATCTAGTTAAAAATGGTGTTGAATTACGGATTAACCCTTCTTTGCATGATTTTTTCTTTATTGGTGAAATAAATCAAGATGATATAATTCATGTTCAAAATTAAAGGAAAAATGGTTAAAAAAATCTTAGTATATATTTTTAGTATAAATTTAGCAAAAAACAATATACTAAAAATTTCCATCATAATCCAAAGTTAGATCATTAGCTTAGTACTAAATAGAAATAAAAGAGGAAAATAACAGAAACACGTATTACAAACTTTTCTTTCATTCATTTTCAATTTTTTAGCAATAGAAACTCTAATATAATAAAACAAAATTATAAACGAAATCATACGTTTATTGCAACTACAACAAACAGCGGAATGAGACAACTTTAAGCTCGTTTCATTGATAATGACACTTGTTTATTTTTGACAGCTCTGTTTCTTTTTATACAATGGACATTAAAAAGATATCCAAACACGATCAACTTAAAGTGAACCTGTTCTTTTATATAATTTTTGGCCATTATAGGTTATGATGGAAATTTCCACCATTATGCAAAGAAGTGTTAAACCCTCTTATTTAAAGTACAAATCTATGAATCAAATATATTGGTTTGGAAATACATATATTCTCTTGTTGGATCTAAGCCATTTTCCCACCTATATTGTAATAAGGAGTTATATCAATTGTAATCTTATTATGTTATCATATTATCGTATCATATTATTGTATCATATTATCTTTGTAACCTATTTGTTTTTAACAAACATAAGACTTATAAAAAGTATATCATTTACTGGTTGCTTTGATTCAATCAACAAACTTTTTAACAAGAGTTTTTGTTTTAACTTTGTACTAGTATTTTGTGTACTAGCGTAATAAATTAAAGTTAGTGTCAAGAATATATCTAAAGACATAAAATCAGAAATTTTTGTACTTTTATAATGCCAAATTATATGTTTAAAAACTACGCAAGCAATAATCATTTCAAGTAACTATAAGAAACAACCAAAACATTGAGATCTTGTCATCTATTAGTCATCATAAATGGATAATTCTTGTATACGTTTTTTAGATTACAAGGTCATAACTAAACAATAATTATCATGAATAACTACCAATATAGCAACAATTTATAAGTGTATTATGGAAGATGAGTGACATTGAGTAACAAGAGATTTATAATCCATATAGTAATGAAACAGTTAAAATAACATGTAACATAAAAAAAGGAAACATCGTAATGTATCATGTAAAGAGCTATATCATTTATTAAGTCGAAACTCAAGATTCATAAATAATTAACATATGATTTTAATGAATAGCATAGATTCATTTCTTCATATTTTATACTCGTCTTACAATGATGTTGCTAAATTTAATATAGATTGATTGATTATATTTAAAATAGTTGGTTTGTTTCTATGCACTTTGTAAATCATAAATAAGACATTTCATACTGCAAATAAATATATTTGTAACAATTGCTTCGAAACTTTTATTAATTCTGTTTGAGTTGAATTATAATTTTTTCTACGTCAAGTGCATAAAATACATGAAGTACATATATGCAATAAAAGAACTGATTTAAATTCAGAATAAAGGTAGGAAATGTATAAATGATACATATTATACAGTATCATATTTTTATGATATTCAATCATTACATTTTATAATACTGGATTTCCTTTGTCATAATAGTTTTAGCAATATATTTTTAATTTTGTAGTTTGTTAAGTTTTTTAATCATGTTAAAAGCAACTGTCATTACTAGCGTAAGATATTGGCCAACTTTTTGTTGTAATCGATATCATTCTCAAGCTTTTTATTATATACTATAATCTCAACTATTATATATCGTTATTTTTTGTATAACTTTTGTAACTTAAATATTTTCAATTTAATAAAATATTCAAGTATATTAAACGCAATAAAATTTATTATTTGTTTTTTTCTACTAACCACATTCAAAGAAGTCACAATGCAAAATTATCACATAAAAATAATTGGTAATTACTTTGCAAATCTCATTAGTTTAATAAAATTTTGCATCGATGTTAAAGTTATTTTCTCTCTGATATATGTTATTTTATAGATTATATAATTAAGATATTAAAAATATTTTAGATTTATATATTTTTGTGTTTAATATTTATATATTTAACTTTTATTAATATTCATATTTTATATATTTATATTTATGTATATTTATTTATATATTTAATATATTTTATAGGATAAATTTAAATAAATAGACATTTTAAATTTTATGAGAGAATTAAATTATTTTAGTTATTGTATTTAGATAATAGTACTTCATGAACATAACATATTCTACCAAATTATTA
Organism: Latrodectus geometricus; assembly: GCA_026290005.1. Taxonomy (NCBI): domain Eukaryota; kingdom Metazoa; phylum Arthropoda; class Arachnida; order Araneae; family Theridiidae; genus Latrodectus; species Latrodectus geometricus. The sequence goes on from JAPDSC010140952.1 coordinate 38,434, forward strand.
AACCATATATCACAGAGTAATGTTGGTTTAATTACTGCTACAAACATGTAATTTAGGAGATTTTAGTATTATCAGTACAAAATCATATTATGTTGGATAAGACTTCAACACCCGCAATATTCTGGTTACATGAGGAGACATCTTATAATATACAATAGTCCCTAATTATTTTAACAATAACAGAAAAAAAATTCAAGTTTAAGCAATTTTTTACTAATAGAATTGAGGAATATGTGAAATAAGTACTAATTTAAAATAAAATTAATTAACACATATTGAATATATAAATTTATTGCCAATTAATTTTAATATATACATATTAGAGCATAAATAGAAAAACAAAAAAATATGTTTATAAGAATGAATCAGCAAAATATAAATATATATAAAAGTGGATAATTCATACAGTGTAAAATCAAATAGAGAATTAAAATTACCAAAATTATAAAATTACAAAATTCATATGTTTAACTGAATAAATAGAAAAATGAGTTACACACAATAGAAAACAATTGTCCGCTAAGTAAACTACTTCAGTATGGGCTAATATTAACAATACAAAGGAGCGGCTTTTCTGCTTAAGGCCTAAGACAAGTAACTAAAGTTTTTATCGTAATTTCCAAGTTCACGCATAATCATAAAGAAATGAGATATTCAAAAAAATTAATTAATAAATTCAAGTGCATGTATTGATAAAACATCTTGCCACACTTTTAGGTATACATATCATTTTATGATTTTTAATTTACAAAATATTTATGAAATATCTAAAGATGCGTGTTCAGAAAAATTAAATTAAATAGAAACGTAATGATTTAAGATTTTAATTTCTAGGTATCTTTATTGTTATTTAATCCAAAATTTATTTTACGCATATCTAAGGTAAAACAAATGAACTGAATTTTCTGTGTGAAAAATCCAACTGAACTTTGTCGTCATTTTTATTTGAAGATAGTGTCAACTATATTATTATGATTAAAAATATAAAAGAGAACAGATGTATTTTCATTCTTAATTTAAACTAAATCTTTACATAAAAAATAAGAATAAAATTCTTTGAAGAAGAATTATAAAAATACTGAAGCAAATTATAAATTATAAACTTCGTAATGAAATTATTAAAATAAATATGGTCATATATATATATATATATATATATA
>JAPDSC010140952.1:45048-64680 GCA_026290005.1 Latrodectus geometricus
AGAACATAGCTAAAATAATATCAGTGAAATTTGGCGTTTGGTATTCTTAGTCAAATATATTGCAGTAATTCCAGTAACTGTTTCATTACAATAATTTTGAGATATTTCTGTTATCTTAATGAATGTTATTGTAGTGGTTAATAATTGATAATATTTTATAAAGTTATGAAGCTTTTATAGGTTTCACAATTTGTGGAATACCTTGAATTCTCTAATTCCAATTTTATTCCGATGATTTATTTACTTGAAGGGAGGAATACCCGTTTTAAATTCACAAATATCCAGATAATGTCTCATAGATACGGCATGGCGAAAAGTTCCGTACTGTCTTACACTGTAACGCACTTGACATGTGTCCAATTAAGCAGAGGAATTCACTAGAATTCGAGACAATCTCATAAGTTTAAGCTGTTTTCAGAACAACTCCTGAGGACGAAATTGAATCTTTAATTATTTGTTTCTATCTTAAGTCTGTACTGCATTGCAGTAAGAGGAAAATATCAAAATTTCTTAGAAGCTCCGCGATCTAATCGCTGTAAAATTCTCCAAAGTTACACTACTTGGATCACATAAATCAACTTGAAAGTCCCTTGAAAGTGGTTCCGCTTGCATTTAGAGATGTAGAATAGAAATTCTGGACATTTTAGTTTTTGGTAATATTTAATATGCATTTATTCCTTTGGGGAAACTATCATAGAATTATGACTTAAAGTAATTCTTTATATCTCGACAGAAATGAAAGCTTACAATTAAGAAAAGTATAGCTAAGTTTAATAATTTATACCTTCATATTAACAGCTTATATTTTAGTTAACAGGTTATATTTTAGGTTTACTATAACAGCAAACGAGTGCTTAAAATTTTTGAAGGAATTGAAGGATATACATCTGAAATTATCAAACTCTAGATACCTTTGTCCATTTTAAAATGCTTTATATTTTATGTACGTACTCTTGCATTTGATGTGATGTGTTATAATTTCTAAATTTCTTAACTTATAAAAATTTTTTCACTTCGATTGAATTGCATTTCTTTATTATAATCTGCCTAAAACAAATAACTTTCAGCTTTTTTTTTAGTATTAGTGTTTGCACATGTCTAAAATAAACGCTCAAATTAAAGTGTAATATTCTTAAAAGTAGTTAACCTCGTATATGACAGAAGGGTTTTTTTTTCTGCAGATTCAAAATCAAGGTATTGAGAAATATCTCTTGTTCGTTTTATTTATTTAATGTAAAACTACTCTACCTCGTCAAAATATGCTTCAGACTCTATTAACTTGTCATTGGTTTTGAACCAAAATAAACTTTGAAAAAAATGTACATAGTGTTATATTTAATTTTTGTTAAGTTTTGCTTAAGCGTGCTTATGTGTTACTTAAGAACCAAAAAAATTACATATTGAGTGACATTTCATTATTCAAATTCTAAGTAAGATTTTTGTTTTACTCATATAAATTTTTATTTTATTAAATCCTTTGAAATTATGTTTTTTTTTCTGAATAGTCAATTAATATTTCTGCCTATGGTAAATCAAATTTTCTCATATAAATAAAAATGCATAAATGAATTCAGAAATTTAAGTATTACAAATATAATAAATTAAAAATAATCATATGTAAATATCCTAATTATCGTAATATCATTTTTTCTAATTTCACCTTATAAAAAGCTATTTTGCATTTTTTTTTATAACTCATCCTAAAATATGCTTATACTCTTGTACAAATATCTTATAAATTGTTCATAAATTCTTAACATGCTCCCTTATTTTATTAACGCAGTTCAATAATATATTACGTTTATAACAAATTTTTTCACATTTGTTTGTAGGAGAAACATATTTAATTTTACAGTCATTGTGAATAAGTTTTTGTAAGAAAATCGCTAAGTTATGCATAAATATTAAATGCATAATTAATTTATAAAGATAGAAAATTACATTACAGTATTAAACGATCCCATTTTCTATAAAATGAATTATGAATTTCACACAATGAAAAATAAGTATTAATTATTTACATGGTTGTAATAATGTATATTTTTTCTTACATGAAAAACCTTCATAAAAGCAAGTTAAGTAAATTATTAAATTTCTAAAACAATAAAATAAGCAGAGATATGGCAATCTATTTGATTACATAGTTTAAAGCTAGCCTTAGATTTCTTTATATGTAAATATAGAAAAATTAAGCACTCAGAAATTTGAAGTGAGAAAAGTTCCGGAGCAAAAAGTTATTGCACTTACATTAATAAAGTATAGAGGACATTAATATTAATATTAATCTATGCTTTAAATGAATTACAAACGCTATAATGAAAATATATCAGTTAAATACAGCAGTTATTTTATGTTAGCTATAGTAGAGCCCTATCCAACAAATGTTTTATTCCCTTTCTTATAACCATTCCCAATTCAATACTAGATGAAAATTTGAAAGGAAAAAAAAAAAAGAATAAAATTGAATTTATATGGATTAACGGAGACTTATACCCGTGCTAGTATATTATTTTTTAAACTTTGGCATCATATCAATGGAAAGAAATTAGATCTAGAAAATGTTTAATGAACATGAGTTCTGACGACACGATGTTTTTTGACTACATTAGTTCTCGAAACTGCTGGTTCAGACACGAGCGATTTCTTTCTTCCGAGACTTTTATGTTATATTGAATATTTTATAATGTTTTTCATGTGACGGATAGACGATAGTCTAATTTTTTTTATTTCCGCATCAGCCAAATAATGACACTCCACAACCAAGAGTCGTTTTTATGAGTTTTATTACCAATGACTTTGAACATTAATTAAATTTAATTTTAGAGAACATAAAAGAATATTACCCTATAGGTACCTTTAAATTTTTCATTTAATACGTAATCATATTTTATTAATTAAATTTGTTACTTATTCCTTTTATATGCATTTTTCCTATAAAGTAAAAATATTAAAAACAATTGTTATGTCTGCTTTTCTAAATTTGGATATTAGCATTTCAGTAATTATTAACTTTTATGTATATTATAAAAAATGAATATAAAAGCATAGATATTCTTTAAGCATTATATCGATTATTGTAATAGTTGATTTGTATTTTGGTTGTATAAGCAATTTAGATGTAGTAGATTTAATCGTATTGTGTCTACTATTTTATTATAAATATTTTATTTCGTCAGATGTTTACAAATTTGACAAAACAAAAGACTTATAATAAATTTTCTATTGAAAAGTTTTTAATAATTTAATATAATGAAGATGCAAAATTAAAATATTAACACTGCATTGTCAGTGTTTTTAAACAGTGTTAATTTCAAAAATATATTTAGACTATTAGTAAAACAGCTGACAATGAAATAGCGAATCTATTGTTGGTTTGAAATTAATAAAAGTTATGTTTTCTATTGTTGAATAGGCAAGAGAGAATTGTGTTTACTTTTTAAACTTTTCTTAGCTCTCCATCAGTGGGTAATTCACTTCCATTACTTAAATACTTCATACGTGTGATGCTGTTAAGGAATCAATAGTTTTCTTCAATTTTCATTTATTATTTAGTTAATTACCATATTTTATATATTTTTCCAAGTTAATTTTCATTTTAAATGATATTAGTAATTATTAATATTTATAAACTTTGACTTGTTTTTACATGTTTTACAACTTGTATTCGAATAGCTTACATTTTTATTATATTTGAATGATTTTTATCAAGAGTATGTATGAATTTATTAACCAACTTCTTATATTTTGGATACTTTGAAATAAATATATAATCCCAAGGGTCAGATAACCGACTTTTTAAGCGTTCTATGCTTAACTCATTGGTTTTTCGTTTAAATTCAATTGCACAATTTCCCAGACAATTTGAAGAACACAAAATACGTCATGCGCTTCTGTCTTCTATATGCATGTCCGTCTAGGTGGAAGCATGGGAATTTTACGTGTCTTCACACTTGAAATATGTGAATACATTCTACTGTCTATGTCAATTACTTATTAAAAATAATTTGGTAGACATTAAAATATGCTTTACAAAGGTTTTAGACTATCCACTACATGGTGTGAAAATTATTTTGGAATAATTATATTTTTGAATGATTTTAATACAAATGCGAAATTTATTCCAATATTAAAAATTGCTGGAGATACAAGTATTACTTTGTCATGTAATTTTAAATATGTATTTTCCCATAGTAAATTTATTAATGTATTTTCCCATAATAAATTAAATTCATTTCATTTCATATGCATAATAGCATGCTTATTTTAAAAAGTAACAGAAAAACAACATTTACATAAACTTTATAATTATAATTAAAGAATAATTAAAGAATATTTAAAATAATTCAAGTTATTTTTGAAATGGATTTCCAGGAAATCACATCACGATTACATCTAAATGAACTTAATAGTTACTTCAGATTTTTGAAACAAAATATCAATAGGAATATCTGTAACCACTTGATTTACAAAGGGAATGAAACAATTAAATGCAAACTATTATGCTTTGAAATAAAATGTGAAAAGATTATTGAACACACATATGTTGTTATATATAAGATAACACTTATTATAATTGATAGAATGAATACTCAATAGGAAAATATACAAATTTTTAAAATTGACTGATGCGAGCTTTATAAATTGCCATAAACAAATAGTAACAGAACATTTTTTAAAAATAGGGGATTGAGAGTGAGAGAAAAGAATTTAAATGTAAGCATTCAAATAAATATCATTCCATTAATCAGAGGGAAACTGGTAAACATGGCCGCAAATTATCTTGATCAACAATTCATAAAAGGTTTACTTAAATTTCATGTCATATTTGAATTTATTAGCACTTTGTTTACAGTCTTTAAAAATATTGTGTACAGAATTGTACACAATATTTTTGAAGACTGTAAATAAAGACTGTAGACTGCACAAATACTTGAAACAAAAAGTTTAATCCTGTTTTCTTTAAAATAAGCACATTCACTGTATGACAAATATATACTGGTGTGCAAAACTTAAGCGACAGGTGGTTTTTCTGATATAACACCACGAGAAATCCTCTGATGGACATTAAATTCAGACATGAGACATATCATTTTGTACCTAAAGGATGACGAAAGCATAGTTGAACAAAAAGGAGTGCAATGCATACAGTATGAAATAAAAAAATAGGTTTTATTAAACTCACATTATCCTTGCACAAGATCATCTGTCCAAGATGAACAATGACAAACAGATGTATGGGATATGCCGTCTCCCGTCTTCTCATACTCAGCACCAGACTGTCCAGCAGTTCTTGTGGCAAGAGTGCCCATTTCTCAATCAGCATCTGTTTCAGTTCCTGTGTGTTCCCCGGGTAATGCATTCGTGCCACAATGCGTCTCCTCAAAGCATCCCACACATGTTCAATGGGATTTAAATCAGAAAATTACGATGACCAATCCATTCGGGTGATGTCTTCACTTTCCAGTAGCTGCAGAACAACATGAGTCCGATGTGGCAGTGCATTGTCATCCATAAAAATGGAATCTACAACAATAGCACCTCGGAACAGACGCACATGGGAAAGGATTACCTCCTGACCATAGCGATCTCCGGTTACAGAACCTCTGTCGAAAACGTGGATCTCAGTCCTCCCTTCAGCATAATGCCTCCCCAGATGAGAAGTCCAAGACCACAATAACGGTCTCTTTTCGTTAAGTTACCGAGATGAAACCATGTCCCAACCTCTCTCCAAATCAACTAGTGTTGCACTGAAACGACTTTCATCTGATAAGAGGACGCGACTCCATACATCAGATGTCCAATTTTTGTACTCTTTGCACCACTTTAAACGGTGCCACCGATGGCGAGCTATCAACGGAATGTAGCGTTCGGGATGGCGGGGGAATAGGCCACCTTTGAAAAGGAGTCTGGCCACAGTAATCCGCGACAATTGTCGCCCGGTTGTTGTACACAGTTGCTGAGCAATGGCGCTTCGCGACTGGTTTGGGTTTTTTTTCCTGCAAGACGATATAGCGGTCATCCACTGCAGTTGTTTTCCTGGGGTGGCCACCACCAAGCATTCGAACAGCTGTACCTGTAGTTCTGAAGGCTTTCCAAGTCCGCGAAACGACACTTTTGTTGATTCTGATCTCTTTAGCGACACTAGTCACACTACGTCCCTCCTCCAGTTTTCCAATCACTCTTCACGTGTGAAGTCATCCAGATTTCTTCTAGCCGTTTTTCATGGACACCCTGACTTGCACTTGAAACCAAAGTCTTTAATTGCTCCTCCATCATTCCTTTTATTGTAGGCTTGAATCGCGCGCTCCAAGCGCACTTCGTTTTGCATACGCTCACATCACCTCTGAGGTTTTGCCACTGATATTTGCATACGCATGACCTTTCTACGTAATTACGTGTTCATTGCACTGATCGCAATAACTCCTTTTATGCAATTTCATGGCTATCTGCTTAAAATTTACATTATTGCTTAAGTTTTGCCCACCAGTGTATTTATATATGCAGTATGGAAGTTATTTCTCCTACTTTAAAATAACGTGCAAGATATACGTGAAAAGAAATTTTCATATTACTATATTTTGCTAAAATAAACATTGAGGTTCGCTATCTGTAAACGTATGCAGAGGTTTCTATTTATCAGACGATAGCATTTTCATATATGGAGAGTGCCGAGTTGATTTGCTATGTGAGACAAATTTTTATTAAATACTTTTTGTAAAATTTATCTCTTTATATGTTAACTTATTTAGATATGATAGTGTCAGCATATTTTATACCTCAATCCAACACTCAGGCACAGTAAAATACTGATTAATTTTCTTTTCTGATGATGTTTGATAGTTATTAATTATTTATAATGTTTTCTTTAAGTTTTGACTTCTCAAATAAAACTGGATTGTGGTAACAGACTCTTTCATAATTTTCTACACTTAACACCATTTTGTCATTTGTAATAACATCATCCATAATGCTTGAAGACGAGACTTTCAACTTCAGGTCTTGAAAATGCAGTCATAAGTAAGAGTTAAAACTGCTTTCAGTAACAGTTAAACATTTTGGAGTGCCAACTTGGATTATTTTAAAGACAAAACTACCAATTTTTGGCTGTTTTTTTCGTATTATACAATTGATCATAGTCCATTATATTTATCATTTTATGCAATGGTTATCTTCTGATTTTTTCCAAATAAATATCATGTTCTTTTTCAGAGTTTACAGATAATAAGACCTGAGTTCAGATCAAATCCTTTTATATTTGCCTTTTTATTTTGAATGTAATACAAAAAGAAAACAAATCAAACATCCCTTGCGTTTTTTATCCTTTTCCTTTTACATCCGTTTATCGTGCGTTTTTCTTCAAGTTCAAAGTTGTTTCCTGATTAGCTGTTCACGGAAAGGTGTGTATAAAATTTTTACTAACGAATATAGTTTTTCCATTAATCTAAGGCTTTTATAAGCAGGTATACCAACATGTGTATATTTACCATCATAATAATTAGAATTTTTAAAAGTTATATTTGAAATCAAATAAACAATGTTAAGATAAAAAATATTCAGTACTTAGGTTTTATACTAAAAATCTTGACAATATCCATTAAGTCATCATGTAATATAGAAGAATAGAATTTTGATGAAATTTTATTACAAATTAAAATAAAGTAAAATACATTTATAAGCAAATTTAAAAGAAGCATATTTTTACTGGCCGAATCATATTAAACAATCATTTTTCCTAGACTTATAAAAAATACATAAATTTCTGCCTAGAGTTTGAAATATTTTATTTATATGTTAGTTTAGTATATCTCATTCTCAATTATTTTTTCATGTGATAGAAAACTCATGTAATAAAGCATTAATGTTTAATTTAATTTTTGAAATGTTACACATACAGAAGCATCTATAAAAATATTTTTTCAACAAATCTATTTTTTCAACAAGTTTTTTTAGCCTGCTTGAAAGCTTAAAAGTTGCTTGAATTAAATACAGTTTATGTCTACTGCTTAACAAAATGCTCTCCTATTTCAGTAAAATCCAAAGGAAATTCTTGGAGTAATATGCAATTTATGAAAAATATTTCCCTCTTTTTCAAAAACCCCATATACAATAAACGAAGATGTTTTCATCACAAAAAAGTTTTTCTACTATGTATTCTAGTAGACAGCTGGACTGCGAATATCGAAAAAATGATTTATTACTATACAAGTATTAAGTAAATTTAATTTCTTAATTGCCGCCCACCCTGTTTAGTGGTCAGCGTGCCTGACTGCAGATTGGGAGGTCCTGGATTTGAATCCCGGGTCGGACATTCATTCACTTTCTCTCTCTCCTATCTTAGTCCTTTCCTTGAATGAATGGAGTAGAATGGTTTCTTACCCTATAAATAGGTACTTATAGCGTGTGTGCTCCTTAGAAGTTGGACTCAAGCAAATTGCAGTTCAATTGAAAAAGTTGAGCAGCGCACCGTATATTGCCACCCTGGCTGGCACTGAACAAAAAAAATCATATTTCTTAATTTATATTTTATTATTTTTTTGCAGTTGATATATTTTTCTCTTAGAAATTAAATGTCTCATAATTAATTTATTCTTCTCACCATCAAATACTTTAATCATATTATTTTTTATTTTATATCCATGTCCATTTTATGCGTTGTTTCATCAATATTTAATAAAAAAATGATAAACAATTTGCTCACCTAAGAATTTTTCATTTTTATAGCCAAACCACGAATCGTTACGCATGTTGCAAAGTTTTCCATCTTTAGTCCGAATTCAATAATTTTTAGAATAAAAGTAAGTATATTTTAACACAAATATGCATACAGTAATGAATGCTTTGTATTCTGCATATGGGAAGTTTTCAAATTTCTAAAAGTGACATCATGACGTCTGTTCAAACAGCTAGTCCCAAACTACTTTATGAGAGATAAACTTCCCTCTAAAACTGAATTAAATTCCTGATGCCTCAAACAGTACATTGGCTAAAGTATCTTCACAAACCGATTGAAAGAAAGTCCTAGAATTAATTAAAAATTTCCTCTTTTTTAATGGAAACGCCGACTTCAAATATTTTCGAGTGACGGAAATTCATTCCAAAAGATGAAATAATGGCATCCCTGCAGACACTATTTTTTTAAATTCAATGTGCTTATGAAATAATACATTTGATATAATAATTGTGAAATCAAGTGAATTTATTGTGAAATATGAAAAAGAAAATTATTTGTGATACACTAAAGGGCATTACAATAAATTTTATCGCTTATTTTGATTGTGCCTCCACTTTGCATTAGCTTTTTACATTTGACAGCTGATTTGACTGGCAATGTTTGTTATTTTAAAGATGTCTTCAATGAGATAAAGGTAAGATATATACAACTTTATGCTTTCTCCATGAATGCAATACTCTAATAGTTGAATATTATTCTAAATTTCTTTGTGTATGAGCAATTTAAATGTATAGCAAATACATTGAGTTTGAACAAAGGTAGCGAAATCACAGAAGGCAAACATGTAGAATTTTATATAGATGAATTACAATATAAAAAATTCATCGCAAGGTATAAAACAACGAGAAAAGAAATTTCTAGAATGTTATAACAATTTTGAAATTGGAAATTAAATAAAATAACAAATTCTATGAGTCAGTTCCCATATAGAAATAACTTTTAATATACATTATAAATGCAACAAAGCAATAAGATACAAACACCCGTGTGCAATTGGGGTTTACTATTTCAATGAGAAATGAAAGTCATTACTTTTGCAAAGCTGTTTCCAATATATCTACCTCTGATGTTTCTAATGTATTTTGCTAGAATTAACGTTTAATGTGATAAATAACTGGTAACAGAATTGTATATTTTGTTCACTGAGCTGTTCCCTATTTCAGAAACCTTTAGAAGGTGTGATCCCTATGTAGCATATCTTTGCTGCTCGCAGATACGAAATGATTTCTTATTACACTCAACAGAGCATTTGTAAGTATTAAAAGTACATTATCTGTAGATGTGACATATTGTCAATTGCAAGGGAGGATACTGAAATTTTATAAAAAAAAGTATCCATTTTAAAAAACATAGTTCAATAAAAACGAAGTTTCTTTATTTCGATTCTTTTCCAAGGAACATCTTTAGAGAATGAATTATTCCCTTTACCGAACAAATACAATAATATCTACTATTATTTTCGATGATAAACTAAAATCATCCAACGATATTTCAACATTACTCTTATAAAACTAGTGAACACGCAGTGTATCAAAGCATGTTCTCCTATTACATATGAGTGCTGCATCAGTTGATCACGAAACTTACATGTATACTGAACTTGTGAAGCTTTCTATGCTTCAAAGACTATTCACCAATTTTCATTCTTTAGAATAAAAAGCATGAGTTGAATTAAAATTCGTATTTTGTGCCTCATTATTGTAGTTATGTTCAGCAGCACACATTGTGATAGTTGACTAAACCATATGAGGCAAAACCAATAGTTTGGTCTAAAATTGTTCTCGAAATCTACATTTAATTACTTGGATTTACCTATTTAATACTGAAATGTATTTAATTTCCTTATGGGGGCTATCGTTGAACCCTTCTTTGGAGAAGTTTTTCCTAATAGTCATTGTATCATTTTATCTTCAAGAGTGTATTTATTTATCTCGTAGTACGTATTGTTATTGCAAAGAACTAATTTGTAAAGATAGCTTTACCGAGTACTTTTATATGATGACAGTGAAATTACCAACAGAATGGTTTATTTAAGGTTAAAGAGAGAGAGAGAGGGAGTCACATATCTTGCTTTTTTACTGTGTGTTTATAGAAGATTGTTTGTTTTTAGTTCACATTTGTGTACTTCATAAATGACACATATTTTTAAAACTTTACTCTGATGTTTACTGATCACCACAGATATTTTAAATTTTTTGTTTGTTATAATAACCTTTCGTTTACTATTGACATATATATGTACCTTTAATGAATAATTCAGACTTTATTTATATTTAATAAAATAATTAGTTTAATTAAGCAACTTCACATTTTTAGATTTTAAATTACATAAATAAATTTTTAATAACTATGTTCCAATTAAAATTTTAATTTGTAATTTTATAAACAAATAATTTATAAATAAAATTATATTTTATTTATTATTTATAAACTATATTGTATAAATACTAATTTGCTTTTTTCACAATATTTATTTTATCTAAAATTAAATATGGTTTTGAAGGAATACCAAGCATTCTTATAATAAGTCATAAGTTAAACAGTGTATATTTGCATGCTAGTAACACAAACGTGTTGTTATTATTTAAACAAAATCAAAGAAACAGTTACAAATGGAAACAAAATTTAATATAATTTATCATAAGTGAACTAACTATATTACAGGCAGCTTGGTGAACAAGAATTGAAGTTTGAAGAATAATCCAATCAACATATATATTTATATATAACTGAAATAAAAGATGACAGGATGCTCTTCTGAAACACATATTATATGCTAAATGTTTGATCAAGTAAAATCAATTTTTCAAAATTTAAAGTTTACTGTCTCTTTTAAGCTATGAACACATTGCACTTTTATATACTATTTTATTTTGAGCAGATAACATCATGTATACCGTATATTTTTCAGAAAGCTTTTCAAACATTTAAGTTATATAAATAGAAATTCTGATAATATCTAATTTAAAATAAAATTGGTGCATGAAATTTTTTAGCAATAAATTCATTGGTTGTAATCTTTTTTTATGTTTTAGTAGTATTTTTATTTTGTATTCAAGTAAAATGTATTTATTTAATTTTATTATTGCTTTTAAATATTACTTTTATAAAGCTTTTATCAATACAACGTTTATAATTATTGCAGTAAGTGGCAATTTACAAAAAAAATGTTATTAATAAATATGATTCATAGAAGCTAATTTTGCAATTAAAAAAGGGTTAATTTTTATGTTTATATGCCTTGTTTTTTCGCTATAATTATAAAAATATGGAAATAAGTAAGATTATATTTAAAATCTTTCCTCTAACGATTTATATTTTATTATATTTTATTTCTTTAATTTATTATATTTTATTTCTTTAATTTATTATATTTTATTTCTTTATTTTAATTTTACTATTATACTAAACGTTATTGCAAAAATGAAACTCTTTTGTATATTTGTCATCTGAATTATTACCAGTGACATCAAAAAATCCCATAATTAAAAACTTGATTAAAATAAGTAAAAATTTATAAAAACATAAATATTATTACGTTAAATTACAATATATTAATATAATTAAAACACAAAAGCAAAAATAGGAAAACTTAGAAAAAATAAATCAAATGAAAAAGTTAATATTTAAAAAATGAATTCAATTATGTTGGAAAAATGAAATTTCTAAACATAATTTTGATCACAAAAATCATTACTCATTCAAATTTTAATTTTATATGTTGTTTAGAGATTTACGAGGGATAAATTATATATTTAAGGTTATATTTATATATCACACAAATAATTTAATTATTAAATATCATATGATAACTAAATTCAATGTAGCGTAACACACAAGTTTATAAATAAAATAAACAGAAACAAGTTTTCTAGAAATAACTTAAATTAAACCACAAAAGTAAGTTTCATTTTTTTAAATGTATTGGATGAATTCCTTAAAATAGTAATTTGGTACTTTAAAACATATAGAAATAAATTACAAGAAATTTATTGGTAAAGTATGATCAGTGTTTTTGAATTTTAAACCACCAAAATAATTGCTGCTTGATAAAATTATAAAAAAAGTCTTGTTTAATAATTTAATGATAGTTTGGCACATTCATTTTCTGTTCTCTATCGAACTACAAATTATGTACAAATTCCGATAGAGCATAAAGTATGAATAAAATAGACGTTTTGCATGACAATGAGTTTATTTGGAAAATAGGCTTCTGTATCAGATACAACTTATTTTATTACTTCTGTTATATTTGATTGTTCATGCTATTCAACACAATAGTAAATAAGAATTTTTCTAATTTATTGGATCTAAAAGTCCACAGTTCAGTTCCTTACGAAATATAATTTCACTACTAGCAATATATATATACCATTTTATTCCTAAAAAGGAAGCAATTTTAATTGACAGTTTTAGTTTACATATAATACGCATATTTATACTTTGATAATACATTTTTATTTGTAATTTTAAGGTGTTGATGCAGCATAGCCCTTTTTTCATTGGATGTGCCAAACTCTTCAATTATCTACAGTAGACTTTTGTTTATATATATATAAGAGCCTAATTATTTATGAACTCTTATTATTTTACAAATTATGATTCAAGATAGGGTCCTTCAGAGCAATGGTAATTTTAATTGTCATATCCGATATAAATTTTTGAAAAATTTCAGGATATCGTTTTTATGCATTTTTATTTGCTTTTATTTTTTTATCATTTGATGTTTTATTCATTTTTTAGCTAAAGTTTGAGAAATCAAAGTCGAAAATACTTTTGAAATACCTTTGACAAACTTCAATTTAAACATTAATTGTTAATTAATCAATATAATGAATAAACAGTAGTTTCGGTTCTGAAAACGAGATTACTTAAAATTGAAATTAAAGGAAATTATTTTTTTAATAAATTTTGTGTAACTTACATTAAAAGACTTTGAGCTATACAATTGGAGCCAGCCTCTAGAATCATGTAGCCTGGATGTTTTGAAGTAAGTCGTGTGTAATTTTTCATCGCTTTATATAATTTCTGTCTTTAAATGCGTTTGTGTGTAATCAATGACTTTAGGTGAAAATGTCGAAAGATATGTATCGTAGGATTTTCTTGGAAGGAATGATCATGTCTTAGAATCGACATTTTAGATGCAATTCTCTAGTGAATGAATGCTTGGAATGATGTTGCAGAAAAATGATATCTAAGGTTAAGAATATTATACTGGGGATATTAAACGATTTTTTTCTCATAATGTTTCATAAAAGAAGAAGAGCAGTGTGGTAAAAAACAAGTTAGGATTTAATAGTTATTTTTCAGTTTTACGATTTCTTTCAATTTTAAGTCTATTTTACCTATTCATGACGTGTTCGTAAAAACGAGCATTACTGAATCTTCTAATGCTTATGTAATCTGTAAATATTTTCTCATGTATTTTATATTCCTTAAGAGACATTGTTTTGAAATTTACAATTTGTTTTATAGTCATCTATTTTACAATCATTTTGTCTTTAGTGAATTTTTTTATTCTTTTATATGCATTTTTGAGGATTTCCTTAATTAGGAAGAAACAATATGGTAGATGTTTTTTATTCTTAATTCTCAAAATCAATATTTTTTCATGAGTTAACACTATTAAAACCAATGTGGAATACATTTGTGTTCAACCATTTCCCCACCAAGAAAAAAGAATTATACTGCATCTGTTCCTTGTTTAATAAATGTAAATAGAGAGAAAATAGATGATTCTAAAAATAAAAGGACAGAAGAATATATAATACTGATAACATCAGTCGCAAATGACATTTTATGCAATTATAAAAACATCCATATATTGTGATAACTAGACATTGAATTTCGACATTTCAGCCAATATGAGTGAGAAAAAAAAATAAAGCAGAGAAACGCTCAAGAATGTTTCCTTTAATAAAGATAGCTTTATATCTAAGAAA
Organism: Latrodectus geometricus; assembly: GCA_026290005.1. Classification (NCBI taxonomy): domain Eukaryota; kingdom Metazoa; phylum Arthropoda; class Arachnida; order Araneae; family Theridiidae; genus Latrodectus; species Latrodectus geometricus. Next base: position 59,722 of record JAPDSC010140952.1, read on the forward strand.
ATTTTTATTAATTTTTTATAAATCATTAAACATTTTATGAAATATATAGAGACTTTTAGCATTTGAAAATATAAATAATCTATTAAACTTAAAATTATGCAGTTCACATAATTCTGAATGAATAGTGGATACAGATGCAGTATTATACATCTTTAGCAAACTTCCATTTATGGAGATATTTTGAATCTGAAAACTAGTTCTTTTATATTCAAGACAAATCGTCACAATGACTTATCAAAATTTATTTTATGTTATTTAACAGTCTCTTTCTATTACACGAGATTTTTAGCTCATTTAAATCATTAATATTCGAATTAGTAATAATACTGCATACGTTCCGTAATGTAAAACATTCTTGGGATTAATTATAATTTTGATAGAAAAATTGAAAATTAAATAACATACTTTAAACATATATTTTTAAAAATTCAGTACTTTGAAAACAACAAAACTTTATACAAGCAGGAAAATTTAGAAAGTATTTTAAAATTTTAATTTCTGGCACATTCTTAAGTTTAACGAATTTGTTTTAAAATTGTATCATGCACTTTACATCAAGTAAACATTTTAGGATTCATTAATTATGCATAAAATAAGTGAATACATGATTTATGTTTTCATGGTGTAATTTCAATTTATTCACCTGGGGAAGTCAATATTTTACAATAATTGCATGCTCTGTTTTTAGCCAACATAAATCATTTTAAATCACAGGCAACCAAACAAAAATGTCAAAAAGATATAGAATTGAAATTTCACTGCAAAGAAGAATCGAAAAAGAAACTCTTATTTGGTGGTTAATTTCCATCATCACAGGTAAATCTTGCAATTGATTGACATTCATAATTTCAGCTTGACTGAGTAACTAGTCCATCAATCAAGCGCTGCCATCACCAAATGAGACATTTACAGTCAAATGTCTTCTCATTTTGAACTAAATTAAGTTCTAAATATTATATATTTCTGAGTTTCAGAAATATTCTTCATCGCATCTCGAAGTGAGACATGGATCTCATCATTGATGAAGCATTTGTCTATTATTTGAATCACTTTCTTTAATATCTTTGTTTGTGGAACATCGTGTAATACTTGCCATTTTCTTACGTTGTCAATTCGCGCTTTCTTTGAGTGGCAACTCATACCACATACTTGGAGACATTACAAGATCGCCAATTTTAGGTCGAGGTGACATCTGAATCACCTCATCCTTCTAGAAGACACAAAATGCTTTACTCTTCTCAAAAAACTGGAGCAAAAAATGAGGAGTAAGGAGAGATTGTTTTAAATAATGCAGAGAAAATTTCATAAATACTCCACAATATCACACTTGACTGAAGGATACGAACTATACAGAGGGGTGGACTCGTCATCATTTGGTGATTTGCGATTGCTCATTATGTGGCTGATGTAAGGTATGATGGGCAATAGCCCGGGATCGGTCCTACGATTGTGGATCACTGACACCTGTGCCCCACTAGTAGGGCTTGTAGATCCGTAGCTTGTCCGTCTTGGGGCATCTTTTAGCGCTCCCAAACTTTTGGCTCTCCTTCTAACATCACCTCTCAATCCAGATTGCCTCATAGCATTTGTGTCACTGTCTACTGAAATGAGAAAACAATAAACTACATAATAACAAATAGTCTTTGAAGATATATTTGTATATTAGTGATAAAAACATAATTATACACTACATTTAATGTAACTTATTCAGAAAATTCAACAATATGCTATAACTTAACTTTTCAGTTATTAATTGTAATTAATAAAAGTTTTGTTCATTATCTGTCATGGTGTTCATTATCAACATTTGATTTTGTTAACAAATGTTACATATTAAACTAATTACATTTCTAAAAAGCATAGCAGTCGAAATAAAATTATTGTTTATTTATTGAATAAACGTCGTAATCATCAATGAATATTCAACCATGATTACCAAAAATTTTTGCTTTTTGCAATATTTATTTTAGAACTGTTTCTCTCTTGTGAATATGACTATCAGATTAAAAAGTATACAATATTAAAAACCTCTAGAAAATAATTTAGCTTCGCTATTTTTTTCCAAGTCTAAATCACTCTACAAACTCTGGATGTTCTTTCAGAAGTACCATAATACATTCTTTTTACAAACTAATAAACATTTCACGATTTAATGAGCCATTAAAATCATTACTCTGAATTTTCCTTTCTACCTTATACTTCCCTTTGTGATAAATGTATTTGTTTTTAAGGGGAAGGACAATGATTTAGGTGGCCCAGTAAATTGTACTGATAACGTTGAACATGAAAACAAACTCTTTACCTTCTGAATAAGTTCCCATCTCGAATTTGTCTGTGTCTTCCTCGGCGCTCGATGATAGTCCATTCATGAGGCTACGCTTCCTTTGCGTGTTGTGAATGGCTCTTGCATAGGATGTATCATCGGACTCCTGGTAGTCCTGTTGGTTCCGGCTACCACCTCCGGGACTGTTTCCGGAACCGCCGGAGTCGGAATCCACGAACTTGACCGCCTGGCCGGCCTCGCCCATGAGAGACAGCGGCTGCAATTGTCGGTATCGCAGGCTGGGAGGTTCCTCAACTCGGGGCACCTGGGGGAAGGTGAACGTGGTGTTCTGTTCCTCCGTGGCTGGTGGGGAACTCATTTGTACTGAGGACTCGTCGGTTCGCACGTAGCTGCTCTCTCTCTCGGACATCGTCGACAGACGAACAGAAATCTCGGACATTCTGAAAAGAACACATAAAAATGACAAAAATACTGAATTGGCTAAGACTTTGATGAAAATTTGCTTTTGTATCAAAGACACTGAATCAATCCTCCGAGATATGTTTATGGTATTTATGTACCGCATAATATTTGTGATATCTTCAAAGCTTCTTACCTAGACTGAAAAATTTGTCATTATTTACAAAGATGCATGATATGTATAGTTATAAAAATAAAAATAATTTTAAAAAATTGATATAATAAAAATTTTTATCACTGTAATATTTTACTGATGCGAATTTTACTTGTTCCAGTTCTTAAAATTTTTAGCCCAATCGTAAATGTGGAATTAGGCTAAGAATTTTCAGAGCTGGTATAAGTAATAAAGAGAGACAGAGGTTTCTGTTCTCATATCTTCTGTAAAATTTACTAAAAGTTTTCTGTGCAATCTAGTAAAAGAGTAAAAAAATACTGTTATATAATGTTAACTGATTAATCACTCTGAAAAGCTTTTTCTATAAAAATATCTTTTATTATTTTAAACAATATTCTGCTTCCGTTAAATTTCTGTTCCGTAAATAAAACAATCATTCAAAAGGAAAATTGATGAATAGCTGAATATGTCTAAACAACAGCAATTTAAAGCAAGCACCGTCCTAATAAATATGAAAATTTAAAGTGAACTTCTCATTTTTCAATTAAAAATAAAATTACTTTTTTATTATTTATTAACGCTTGTTATACTTCATGTACGAATGTTGTTTCAAAATTTGATTATTTAGCATTCTAAAACAATTGTTTGGGGGTACGGAGAGTTGAATTTCATACAATAATATTTAAATTCAATAGTTAAATTTTTGAATTTCCTGAAATATTTAAAGGAAATTATAATTGATGTATGTTAAAGAATCTAGTATATTTTTACATAAGAAAATTTAACATATGGTTGATGTTGATACCAGATAAGGAAAGATACTACTTGCAAACTTAACAACTACACGAGATAGCTAGAATTAGAATATTTAATTAATCTATAAAAATATATGAGTATTACAATAAGTCACAAACATAGATCACATGGAAACAAATTATTGGAGATAAAATTATACATCTTCCAAATAAATCAATTTTAATACAAGGGTTGGAATAATTTTATATTATCCTTTAGCATTGACTTCTCCTATACTTTTGGACAGATTTCACAATATTATTGAAGATTGTTAGTTACTGCTTCCTTCTAAGAAATGCAATATATCTTCAACTTTCAACAGGTTAGAGTAAGTGTGACAGTTGATTATTCAACAGTATATCTCCATAATTCAAGCGATACTTAGTGATTGAATTTATTTTTTCTAATGAACTGAACAAGTTTTAAGGTAGAGACTATCTCGATAACATTCGTGAGAAACCCCGACAAATAAATTCAAAAGAACATTAAAAAAAGGAAGCTAATGATAATTATTAACTAACGTCGGTTCATATTCAATTGAAAACTATTTGCTATTGTTTTTCATCTTATTAGATGATTGAAACAATTGTTCGTTATCTCAAAATAATTTGAATGTTAATCAGTTAACCCTTGTATATATAGTTCAGAATATAATTTATTTTAGATAGTTTATTTTCATTTCTACAGGTACAAAATTCATTTCAATACATTTTGTTATCAAGGTTATTTGTTAAAAGACATTTCTGAAATTTAAAAGAGTATATTAAATATAGCTTTTATACACACATAGAAAAATTTGCATTATGCTTTATTTTTTTAAAGCCTAATTTGTAAATATATAAAATATACATCACAAATCATAATATAGGGATCAATAATTATATAATGCATAAATTAATAAGAAGTTTCAAGCATAAATATAGATATTTGTTTGAAAATTAAACTTACCCTATTTAAGTATATACATATACAAATAAGATAGAAATATATTGCATATATGTGAAAAACGATGATTAATAATGCTTTAATTAATATTAAAATAATCCAAACAGACGGTTGAAAAACTGTTAATAATATTATAAATCTAATTTTTAACAATTACTTTATCTCCAAAAATAAAAATATATTTTATAAAAATACGAGTTAATATGAGTAAGAAGTAATATTTGCACAGTATGTCACACAGTATATGTATACAATAGACATTTTTGGATAAAAGCCAGGCATATGCATTTGTGTAATAATGTTTGCCTGGGATGAAATTTAATATCCTAAAGTGCAAATGCTGAAAAAAGTAATGTTGGAT
>JAPDSC010140960.1:2046-15961 GCA_026290005.1 Latrodectus geometricus
TTTTTTTTAAGAGATCCTATTTAACACCAACATTTAATCACGGAGAAAAATCAGTTTTTTTTCCTAAAAAATTTGTAATTAGAAATCAATCCATTTAGTTTATTGAAAACTTTAAATGAAGATTAGATGTACTTTTAATCAACATCCTTGGAAATGGGAATAATTTTCTACCCAATTATCTGGTAAAGCAATTAAAGTAGAATAATAACGACTAAAATAGAATGACAATAAAAAAAATTACTCCTTACACAATTGCAAGACAATCAATAATTCCTTCCAATTCACACAGTTCAGCTTACAAAAGGCACCGTTTTCCAATTACCTTCCACAACATCACCTGCATACCCTCTATCGGCAAGCCTGGCGCGTTTCCTTTTAATACAATTAACCTCCTCAGTCTCTGTAAGAAGTGAAAGGAATTCACTCGAATGCTAGGGAAAAAAAGAGGGAAAAAATAAGACCGCAGGTTTTCAAAAGGGAAAACGATGAGCTGAGCGTGGAATAACAGTTCTCGAGAATGGGAACCGTGAAGTGGCTCGGGAAGACAATTCAGAAGAAGGGTACACCTTCCATTTAATCTAATACAATTTTCCCTCCAAAACGATAAATTCCTCATCGGGGTCGAGGCTAATAAGAACAGGAGCTTTCGCTAAGTGGTTGGCCCCTTCCCCTCCTGAAAGCTTTACCAAAAAAACACCACACATTCTTCCTTTTATGAGTCCACCACCGAAGCTAGCAAAAAGGGGGCACTGTTTTTCTTGAGAACTGTTCTTCGCCATTGCTGGGGATAACAAAGGCTTTTTATTACCCGTTCGTACACAATGAGTTCCACTGGGTACCTCTCCATTCAGTGGCTACAATTTGATTGGTGTGAGAAGAAGTAAAAGGAGTAGGAAAAAGGGGTGGTTTCGAGGTTTTATTTCAGTTCTAGGTGTTCCCATAACAACTCAACGAGTCGATATAAATGTGACGATAACAGTATTGAAAGTATGTCGTTTCCGAGGGATTTTTTTTATTTAGCATTCCAGAAGGTGCTTCTCCTGTTAGATCTCAGGAGAAGATTAGTTTACACCAGAGGAATGAAGGACTCTCTTTTACTTTTATTGTTATTGTATTTTTTTGTGTGTGGCGAGCAACGCCACCTGGTCCCCACGGGGGTAGAGGGCCCCCATAAAGAGTTTTTCGGGTTCAATACGGGTCGCCATTAGAAGGCCTGTCCCAGCTGGATTGGCTGAAGTCTGTCAACACTACTTTCTTGATTGGAGCTTCCCCTACCCCTCAGCCTTATTTTGAACTGTAATGTTACAGCTTTGTTTGATTTTCCCTCCCCCCCGCATTGCCTTTTTTTCATCTTTGAAATGTTCTGTTAGAGTTAAGTCTGGATAAATTACTAAATTTAACAATAAATAAATAAAAAATTAGAGGTCTTAAAAGTGTACAAATAAAAGTGGGAAATGATCAGAGCTCAATAAAATTCAGTGAACTGTTAAAATAGTTCTCTAAAGATTTCGTTGTTCAGTAAGGGAATAAAACTATTTTCTTGTTCACTAAAATCAAATTTAGAAAATTATTAAAACTACATATCCATTGAATTGGGAAATACACTGTTATTAATAAATATACCTTGAAAAATGAAAATACTCATGCAAGTATCTTAAAGTTGCATTTTTGTTGTAGAATAAAGAAGGATAATCCATGAAATAAATAAAATTGTTCTTATAATTTGTTAACTATTAAAAATATTATAACCATAATAATGGTTATTATTTTAAAATTATTTAAAATATACTATAATTTTTGATGCTATACGAATGAATAAAAATTGGTTTAGCACTAATAACTACTTACGTTTCCCTGAAAAAAAATCGACTGTAGAATTGATTGATTGCATTGGTTTCCATTGAAAAAATATAATCAATAAATAACAAGTAAATTCATGAATAACAAGTATTAAAGTTATGATGAGAACTTAATGATACTTATGATTACTAACATAATGGATTTCTTCAAAATTCTATATTAAGAAAATTCTATAAACTTTGATTTTTAATAATTTTTTAAATTCAATTACAAGTTTGAAAATTTAAGTTTCTGCACATATTTTATAAAAAAACGTTTTCAAAAAATTATTTTCTATTAATGGAAATGTAATGATTAATGGAATTATTAGAAATGATGAACTAGACATTTATTATTTAATAAAAGTCTAAGTCCTCATTTCCATTAATTTTGTAAATAGAGCAGTTGCAAAACTTAAACACAATATACATTTTTAAATACAAAATTTTTCAACAGCTCAATTTATTACATTCTAAATTTTGTTACATATCCGTATTGTGAATTTATTCTAATCAAATCTATTTACTAAATTTTAATTCTAGAACCAGTATTCCATTTTTTAAAATTTCTAGTTTTCCGTTGTTAGGATCTTTAATTAAATGAATAATAAAATAACACACAGTTAATGGTAATTTCACAAAATAACTTACCTAAATCTATTTTTCTTGCCTTATTACTTTTTAACAGTTGCTTTATATTCGTAAATTAGTTATTTTATACCTTGGAATTACATTTTGAAATCGATATTGACAATTGTTTATAAAATTATCTTTTAATACTCTATGAAAGATATTTATCGAACAAAACTTCTGAATAACACAAATAAAGATTGCTTATAACTTCTAATAATAAAATTCCTAAAGTGGTCTTGCCTTTTTTTATGGAACAAAATAAAATAAGAAAAATGAAATTTAATTTCTTTGACTATCATTACTGAAGTTACTTTAGTCAACAGCTTTCAAGTTTTTTTTCTTTTATAAAATCCACCAAATCCATTTTTATTTAATTTTCACAATACAATGAATAAGTAACTCATTTTTCAAATATTCTTTGAAAACACACCCTTTCTGGAAATTAGTTACAAAAAGAAATACCAAATCAAATTAGAATTCATTCACCATTGTTTGTTATAATTGTTTTAAGTGAATACTTATTGTGTTGCCATTCCACTTTAGAAAAATACTTCTTCTAATCGTCTCGAATATTAGAGCGACATTCAGTACGAGTGCTTTAGCAAACGACTTTTCTTTTTAGTCGAGTGGCAACCAGTTCTTCACCAAACGATTCTTTTCTTCTCAAATTATCGGTCATAATGTAAATAATTGCTCGAGAAATCTTTGTTTAATACTTCATAGAGTTGAGCTTTTTACTTGAAGAGAAAGCACTGGGATTCACATATACTCATTAATTTCATTACACAGTCATTAAGTAAATAATTTTACTAATAAGCTTGAAATTTTTAGAAAAGAGAGATTTTTCTACGCGCGTTTCGCTAAAATAAAAGAACTTCAGAATGAATTTACATAATTAGTCATAAGTGTATTTTTTCCCAAGATGAATCTAATTAGCGATTTCTACGCAGAAACAAAGAAAAATTCTCAAAAGAAAATTCCCTTCACTTGGAATGAGGTTTAATTACACTCAAATTAAGCACTCGGATAATTAAAAAATAAATCTGGAATGCTTTCATATAAACTACGAGTAATAACATTACTTTTCGCAAAGAAAATGTTTTAATTTTTCTTATAATAAAACGAAATGATAATACACCAATTCGAATCTGATATGTTTAATTAGAATTGAGAGCTTTTTTCATAGGGATAATTTTATTCCAATTTTTGTTGTTTTTAAATGAAAAATTCTTTTTCTTGTAGCTTTATTATCAATTTTTTTATTTCTTTATGAAATTTTTTTTTCTTTTCTAAATATGAAAAGAAAAAAAATGAGCTTTTTATTTGCGCTAATTATTATTTTTTAAATGATAATTTTTTCAATTTATTTTGATACACACTGTTATATTCTTTATTACTTATATGGATTTGATATTATTTGAATTTTTTTTTCTCTCTCATTAAATTAAATTTAATATATATACGTTTTTTTTTATACACACAAATTCCTTTCTTCTCCTTCTGAAATATAAATATGCATGAAGTTAAATAAGAGTACATCTACATTTTTAATAAAGTATGTGCTAATTAATTGTATTAAGCTAATTAAGTTTTAAAAAAGCAGTGAATTTTACTTAATGGAAAAAAATTTTGTAATAAAATATTTTTCTATAAAATTGTCCATATTTTTATTAAAATGATCGTAATTGTAATTTAAGTAATTTTAAACCAATAAAATCAGATTGAAAATACTAACTCAAGAAAACAAAATAAAGTTTAATTTTAATTACAAACTAAGAATTTGTGTGCAAAATTTGTAAAAAATTATAATAAAAAAAAATTTTTTTTTATATTAATTACTTTTTCTATATTGCAGATTGCAATAAACTCTTTTTAAGAATATATATATTTTTAAAATTTAATTATAGATTCAGATTCTTTTATAATCACATTTAACAGAAATCTGCATTTAACGTTTTGTCTCAATTAGAATGTAGATTTAAAAGTTAAAATACTCATTTTAATATTAATTTCTTTGGTTTATTTTTGATCTACAAAAAATTTATGAATTCGTCATCATATTTATGACAAATACATAATCACAATTTATATCATTAAATATGAGTTGTGTATGCATTAACCACAAACAAGTTTACCAATAAGTAATTTATTTTTTAAGAGCTTATAAATTTACCTCATGTAATTTTATTATTTCCAAAATCTTTTAGAAAAACCAATTATTTATTGAGAAATATGAAATCTGTTTTTATTTACATTTAATATTTTCTGTAGATAAAGAAATAAAAATAATTTATCAGAAAGTAAATATGATATTAGGTTAGGGAAAAAGTTATCCATTATTTTTTCGGTAGACGTCTTTAGTGATCGCTATCTCGTGAAGTATCTATCAAACAATTTCGAATTTATGCTCATTGGAAAGGTAACATTTGACACTAAAATAGTCTCTTGCGGTTTTTTGTTTGATTAATTCAGTTATGAGTACAAGGTTTTAAAAATAGAAGATAACAAACAAAAAATTCGATACATTTTAGTTTTTCTTTTATAATGGCGAAAATGCTAACCAGGTGGCTAAAATTGTGAAAGGTGTTTATCGTTTTATATAAGACTGTAACAACCAGTTACGCAAAATTTTGGTTTCGTCGATTCCGTTTGGGTATTTGGATGCTAAAAATGCACCTCGCATGGATACAACATCGTCGAGAATGTCTATAAAATATCAAAAATTATCAAACTTGACAGCATGTCAGCAGTCGTAGCTTCGCACAAGACCTAAAAATCTACATGAAAACTGTTTTAAACCTTTTTACAAAGCGAATCTGAAAGAAGTTACAAAAAGTTCACGTAAAAATAATGGATTTCTTTTTCCCCAACCTAATATATCTATTTGATCATGTATTAAAAACCGATTTAACATTTGATCTTAAATGTGTTAAATTAGATTATTAATGTTTATTAATTACATGTCAAATTATTAATTTATTAATAATAAAGCAAAATAACTGAAGAAAAATGTACAAAATTCTTTAGTTTTACAGTTTTCAATTATAAATTCATTTTTCCTTCATAAATTCGAATAAATACAATTATATTTTAAAATGATGTTACTTTTCTAAAACTAACAACACATAGTGGATAACGTAGTTGAAAGCCGTTGTAAACCATTTAAGTTTTCACGTTTACATCTTTCCTGAAGGACTATTTATAGATACTGAACCCTGTCACCAAGGAGAAAACCATGAAAACTTTCTGCCATTAGAATTCCTAATTCAGATAATTCAAAACTTTTACTTGTGCTCAGTCAAATGATTTCGGTTTTTCAGAGATGTAATGATTTTTTAAAATGTTATTTTAATTTATATTTTATAGGTCGCAAAATTATGTTTTTTTGCTGGCAAAAAAAAGTTTTTTGTAGTCTAATATTTAAGTATATAATAACATTAATAAAGTAACTACAATAATCATATAATTGTTTAAAAATGTGCGATTAATGAAATTAGTAATGAATATACTAAAATAGACAAAAGACAATTTGTTTTATACATGTGCTAAGAAATTAAGAAAAGTTGCTTGTAATTTTTTTTTTTTTAGATCGCTAATTTAATTGAACTCGAGTTTGATTTTATAATTAAAGCAGACATGCCTAAGGAAATATGTTTAATGTAAATAATAAATATAATATTTAACTTCATTATTGTTTATTCATTACATTAACCTCATACGAGTTTCTACTTAATTATTTAAGAATTAAAAAAGATATTTATGCCCACAAAAATGTAAAAACTGCAATAAATTCTATTTAATATTGATTTATTTAACTTAAAATAACTTTTAAATATTGATTTATTGCGTTAATTATTTTTTGATAACTATTGAATTTTCAAATGTACCACACAGTACTCTAGGGTATGATTTTCAGCCACTGTGCTGTGGTACATTCGTGAACCGCCAAATTTTAGGAATATATTAGGTAGGGGAAAAAGAAATCCATTATTTTTACGTGAACTTTATATAACTTCTTTTGGATTCACTTTGTAAAAAGGTTTAAAACAGCTTTCATGTAGATTTTTAGATCTTGCGCTTTACGACTGCTGACATGCGGTTAACTTCGATCATTTTTGATATTTTATAGACATTTTCGAGGATGCTGTATCCACATGCGAGGTGCATCTCTAACATCAAAAATACCCGAACGGAATCGACGAAACAAGAATTGTACGTAACTGGTTGTTACAGTCTTATATAGGACGATAAACACCTTTCACAATTTTAGCCACCCGGCTATCTTTTTCGCCGTTACAAGAGAAAAACGAAAATGTATCGAATTTTCTGTTTGTTGTCTTCCATTTTGAAAACCTTGTACTCGTAACTGAATTAATCAAACAAAAAACCGCAAGAGGATATTTTAGTGTCAAATGTCACCTTTCCAACGAGCATAAATTTGAAATTGTTTGATAAATACCTCACGAGATAGCGATCACTACAGACGTCTACCGAAAAAATAATGGATAACTTTTTCCCCAACCTAATATATATACATATATGTGCGTGTGTGTGTATGTGTGTGCAAGTAAGCAATTTCTAATCATTTTCTTTATGTGCCACCAAATTTTGAAATCGTTAAAATTGTGCAGCGACAAAAAATAAGGTTGAAGATTTTTTAGATCTCTTTGTACCAATAAAAGTATAATTTTTTTATGATTTTATTTTATATTTTTGATAAAAATGAAATTTACATTAGATCTTAAAATATCCAATGTGTAATTTTGCTAAAATATACTAATAAAGTTTGTTAAATAATTACTAACATGGATTTATTTGTATTAATGGATGTACCATTATTTTATTGCAATTCTTAAGTGGGCGAATTTTTTAAAAAGCTACCTATTTTACAAGCTCTTTAAAATCTAATAGTATTTTTGTGAACATATTTATAGAAAAAAATATTTGAAATTCAAAATATTCCAAATTTCGATATATTTATTTCATTATTACATTTTTCCAAGTCGAGTTTTAAAGAATGTAATGATATTTTTTCCTTCCAAAAACGAAAATTATTTCATTTTTCTTTTTTAAAAATTCATTTTTAATTATATTTCTGATATAATTATTTTACAAGAAGCAAACGGTTTTATAAAGGTTTATGTTTTTCATTTTGCAGTTTTATGTAACCTGTTTCCACAAAAACATTTACAAATAACTTAAATCTCATCTTCATTTCTCTGAAAATTAAATTTGTTCAAAACTTCAAAAGTTTTCATTCACACAGTTGAAATATTTCAACAAAAATATTTAGTACAACAAATGTCACAGCATAGGCGAATAAATAATTTCAATCTTCAGAACTTTTTCCAAACTTTTTTTATTACTTTTTTTTATAAATAATTTGCATATAATAAAGAACGATAGAATTTCGTAAAGTCTTCTATTAGGCAAATTCAAGATGGATTGGAATGTACAAAAATATAATTTAAGAAGAATATCGAAAATAAAATTATTCCGAGAGCTCCAAACTTTGAAATTTATGAAAACTTTTTCACTCAGAATGGCAACAAGTTTTTCCTTCACATTTAGGTGATATTTAACATTTCGTGTAACTTACAGCGTCCCCAGGCGATTCCTTCGTGCGTAAATGCAGTGGATATGAGCTCAGATGGGATAATTTCAGAGACTCCTGTTCGCCAATAATTTAAAAATATAGTAGCCGATAGTGGTGTATAAATAATTCCACCGTTGTATATGCAGATGAGGTAATCAGAAACGGGAAGTTATAAAACGTAAAATCTGCGGGTTCCTCTCTAAATTGAGTAGATTATGTAAATAGCGTATGTTCTCCTTTAATTAGCTTCCGTCCCCCGGGTAACACTTTAGCCGCTATTTACGACACGGTGCTCCAATCGATAACGACGCTGGTTGGCTGGGAGAAGAAAGAAGTGGGTGTGGCTACCGACTTGATTGACGCGCACGGAGCTGCATGTTGGAAAGAGAAGAAAGACTAAAAATGTGTCGGCTAATTAGAATGGGAAATTTGTTACGCGATTCTTTTAATAGAATTGCAAATGATTAACGGAGAATTTTGTTAATTGCGGACTTATTTAAACGTAATTTGGCTCATTTAAATGAAGTTTTATGAATTCTTCCGTTATTTCACTGTTCACAGATGTAGATGAGAATTTAAATTAGCTAATTCATTCGACTCTTCTCTTAAGTTAATGCCTTTTGCATTAATTTAAATTCATTCACATTGAGGTGATTACTTCCTGGAAGTTTTAAATCATGGAGAAATTTGAAAAATGAGTTTCCGAAAATCACTCACTGAGAAACGTTATTTTTGTTAAGATTTGGTTCAGAGATTTTATGCGTTTAAAAGGCGATTTTTTACAGCATCGATTTAACGATATAACATCAATAAATCGATATATTTCACGTATGTGACTGAGATGTGATTTTAATATTCCGAGATGCTGCATTTATATAATCAAAATATTCAGTAGTGTTATGGAAATTATTTATAGAATACAAATTTTTGACATGGTTGAATGAGCATGGCAATTTCCACTGATCTTTAAAATAATATCACGATTATGTATTAAATCAGATTTATATTATTGATTTTGTTTTCCTGTCTTTTTGGGGTTGTTTTTTGCATATTTGAGAATTGGAACTTTAATTATAATTGGAACGTATTACTTACCGCGAGAAACCTATAGTGTTTCAATCCAATAAAAATAAATTTTGCTAGCTAAAAGATAAACAGCACATCCTTAACAATATTTCTGAATTATACGTGAAGGTAGACTTTTTTCTGCCACAAACTTTTGATTTATTTTATTACACTTTAAAAAATTTATAGCTATAAGAAAAAATAAAAACATACAACCTTACGTTTATGACCTTATAAATTAATTTTATAATTAATAGGAAATAATTTATTATGTTTTACCCATCTATAAGCGAATTAATACAACTAATGATATTTTAATTATTAATATTATATATAAAGTTACATAACTTTATCGAAATTTTGTAAACTTTAGATATAATAACTTGCACTATAACTGTGACTAATATTCAGAGGCTTTTGTATAATACTTCCTTGCATAACGTTTTTTAATTTCTTCGATTTCTTATCTCAATAAATAAAAAACAAATGTCGGTATCTTTTATTTATATTTTTTAAGACAAATTTATAACAAATATTAGGTTGGGGAAAAAGTAATCTATTATTTTTTCGGTAGACGTCAGTAGTGGTCGATATCTCGTGAGGTATCTATCAAACAATTTCAGATTTATGCTCGTTGGAAAGGTGACATTTGACACTAAAATATCCTCTTGCGGTTTTTTGTTTGATTTATTCAGTTACGAGTACAAGGTTTCAAAAATGGAAGACAACAAACAGAAAATTCGATACATTTTCGTTTTTCTCTTGTAACGGCGAAAAAGATAGCCGGGTTATAGTTTATCGTCCTATATAAGACTGTAACAACCAGTTACGTACAATTTTTGTTTTGTCGATTCCATTCGGGTATTTTTGATGTTAGAGATGCACCTCGCATGTGGATACAGCATCGTCGAAAATGTCTGTAAAATATCCAAAAATGGTCGAAGTTGACCGCAAGACCTTAAAATCTACATGAAAACTGTTTTAAACTTTTTTACAAAGCGAATGCAAAAGAAGTTACATAAAGTTCACGTGAAAATAATGGATTTCTTTTTCCTCAACTTAATACTAATTATTAGCAATATTTATATTTTAACTCTTTTCTTCTATCAACGTTGTCAAAGTTTAAACACCATCCATGTTTTTCTACTTTAAGTTCAAGTTTTTCCCAAATCCTTTAAAAAAATTCCATAAGAATATCAGAACCTGATTGGTTTCGAATTTGATTTTCTTTTGACCAAATATAAATTAAACGAATTAATTAATAATTTAATTTATAATATTAAATTTTGCATTCATTCTGTCCAACGAAATCTTCTGTATAATATTTCTCTCATTGACAAAAATTAACTGGCGGCTTTATGTAAATTTATATTGATTGCATGAGCTACTGTGAAAAATAACATTACTTTTAAGTTATTAACAATAACGAGCAGATCATTGCATGGAGAAATGGGTTAATTATAAAGAATTAATAAAATAAATAAAGGACTCGTAAAAAGTTCAAATATTTTTTCTAAATTCATTCGATTAAAAATTATAGCACCTATAAAGAAACAAACTTTTTCCTTCAACAATTACTGAACAATATAAAATATTTATTATAATTTGTAAGGGAAATTTTTGAACTGTTAAGGTTGTCTTCAAAATATGTTTGTTATTCAAAATATTTATAAATATTATACCTCAAATTCAAGAGTTCTGAACGGATTCCAATTAGCTATTAAAAATATGGGTTACAGAATTTTTGTGACACTTAACTGAATATAATTTTTATAAATAAATCAAGATAATTAGAAGAGGATGGATATGAGAAATCCAAATCATTTAAAACTGATTAAGAACAATTTGGGACTTCTAGACCTTATGCTAATTAAATTTATAGTTTTTGAAAAATTTGACAAAAATTATTTAAATTATTTTTTATTAAGTTTTTTTGTTAATTAACGAAAATTCTTTTTATTAAATTAAGTTTGGCTAACTTTGTATATAGATAAGTATATTTACATTTGGATTTTATGGCCGTGGTGGTCTCAGTTGTTCGTTCTCGTTACCAAAAGGTGGTGAGTTCGAATCCCGGCTTAGCCGAAGATCCGTTATGTTCATTAATGGCGAGTGGGGCACGTAAAATATGTCGGGTCGCGATGTCCTCCATGTTCCCATTACAAATTAATACCTCTGGGGGTGGTTGGAGCCAGGTTTTGGGTCTTCACTTTTTTCAATCTCTAAACTGAAAAATTCAGATGGTGCTGCCACTATGAACCAAAAGTCGTACTTCCACTTTCGTATGAGGGTGCTCTATTCAAAAAACAGAAGACGCTCTCTCTCTGATTTCATCCTCCTAGTCTCTGACAGGCGGGCTTGGCGTTGCCAAATGTCATCAGAATCAACAACAACATCTGGATTTTACCCATTTAGTAAATTTACACTTTCATTAATAATATCAATCATCAATGGAGTACAATTTTATATAAAAGTTAGTAACTCATCACTACATCATTTATATATATCATCATCAGCATTGGCACGGCGGCCCTTTGTTGGCCTGGGCCTTCCTCAGAAGCTTTTCCCAATCTGCCTTTCTCCAAGCAATTGATCTCCAGTTCTTTACTTTTAGGATGGCAAAGTCCTCATCCACACAGTCTTTCCATCTCTTTTTGAGCCTTTCTCTTGGTCTTTTATTAAAGGAGGTTACATTAAAAACTTTTAATGTAATTTATTTATATAAGCCTTGAAAATCAATCACGAATATAAATTAAAGCCTAGATTTAAAACTCTTATCAAACGATCTCCAAATCCAAATGCATTTTAAACTATTTAAGAGCAATTTGGGATTCCAGACTTTATACTAGTTAAATTTATAGTTTTTAAAAATTTGACCCAAAAAATCTTTATTAATTTAAGTTTGGCTCACTTTATATATAGATATATTGATTTATCCATTTTGTAAATCTACAAATTTATTCATATCGCATGAGTGGAGTACAGTTTCATATAAAAATGAGTAACCCATCACTGAAACATTTATAGAAATAAGCCCCGAAAACCAATCACGAATATAAATTAGCCACTGGATTTAAAACACTTATCAAACGATCTGCAACACAGGTGTGAAAATGACAGCAACACCTGACAAGAAATTTCCTGTGTCACAAATCACGCAAGTGTCAATGGACGGTTGTCATTTCGCGCGATAACGTCCCGCTCTGCAAACTGTTTGCTCAGGTACAAAAGAGAGGCGGAAATGTGGTGGCTTTGTTGATTTTCTGATAAGCAAATTGTCCGGCGACTGCTACTAAAGCGGCTTCCAATGGCATTGTTTAGCAAATAACCACAACACCCGATCTAACGAGGAATAAATCCAACAAAGCTGCGTAAAGCAATAAAGGTTGATTAGTCCTACGTTTCAAGTTCAGTGTCATGTGTCAGTACTGTGTTTTGTACTATGCTTAATTGTTAAGACTTGTCCCGTAAAACATGAAATTAAATTAGTGTGCACTACTTTATTGTTACAGTAAGTAATACATTACAGTATTCGAGCGCGTGCGATAAAAATATTTAGTGTGATGCTTGATTGTTTTAATAAGCATATCGGTCAAAAAACTTTCAATGCTTTCAAGAATATGTCTTCTATTAAAAACTTTTAAAAGTCAACTTATTTTAAATGAAAAAAAAATGACTGCTTTTTATTTGAAAAAATATTTTATTTCCATTATTTGGAAAAAAATAACGTTTTTTTTTTTCATTTAAAATAAGTTTTCATTAATTTGATGTTTTTTGTAATAAATATCTGAACTTTTATTTAATTTATTTATAATCGTGAGATTTAAGAGAAGTCGTTGGTTGCTAATTCAGGGATTAATCCAAGAAAAGAGCAGTTTTAACTTCATGAACAAAGAATTTATTTCTTTTAAAGAATTTACTGATAATTAATGCTAGTAACTGAGTGGTATTATTATATAACAAATACGTACTAACCTTTTTTCCTTGGAGATACGACGAATTCTGGTAATCCAATATATAGCATTATTTTTTCTATTAACTATTATTTGGAAATCTAATTATCACGTAGAACAAAATCTTTATAAATTATGAGATCAAATACCATTCTTATAAATTATTTAAAACATTATATACAAGATAAAGTTTATAGAATTTCTTATAGACTCTTTCTAATCATTTACAAAAAATTGATTAAATTTTAGTACAATTTTTAATTGAGTTAAAAACATATCATTTTATCCTTTTAGTGGGTCGATAAAACTGAATAATAAGCATGATTGGGAAGTTTCACTTTAGGCTGGTCACTAAACCGAGACATATGCTTCGCATTCTAAGGCCCTAGGTCAAGAAAAGAAATATGGGCACTATAAGCCTTGGCCCCCTGTGAGCTGTCGTGTCACTGAATTTATATATTTAAAAATGTAATTGCACACCACTTTTTGTATTAAAATTCCTTGAAAATAAAACAAAAATTAAAAGTGCAAGCCAAATACTTTAAATTTATCAATTAAAATCCCATTTGCCTTCATGCTTTAGCATCTAACATCTAACTCCAACTCAGTTTTAAAGGTATGAAACTGAATTACTCTAAACAACATAATCGACTTTTGTACAATGGTTACATATGAAATTAAGTGTTACTTAAATCTCCATTTCTAAAAGCAAATAGGAGAATTTAAATGTAAACAAGTTCACATTTTCACTTTCATATTTGTTCCATAAATAATTAATTGAATGAAATAAGTTGTATAAGATATTATATATACTAATTATCTATTGTTTA
>JAPDSC010140960.1:15971-26880 GCA_026290005.1 Latrodectus geometricus
GAAATAAGTTGTATAAGATATTATATATACTAATTATCTATTGTTTAGAATGGAGGAAGGCATAAAAGTATTAAATATCAACCTTTAGTTTCTAACAAATTACTGCCATTTCCAATTTCCAAAAAACATAAAAACAATTTAATATTATTTTAATTTTAAGTTATTAATCAAACTACGATATTACAAAAATGATATATATTTCCAATATATATATATTTGAAATTCTACGTAAATTTCTATGCCTCAAAAGTATAAAAAATTATCTCATTATTATCAAATTTTGTATAGAAATATGTTTCATCTCTTTAGTTTTATTCTACTTGTATTTTTTACTGTAAGGGAATTTTCGAAATAAAAGAAACATTTATCATATATATAAATCTTATCTGAACATTACATTTTAGGTACAAAAATTTATAATATCAATAAAAGGTGCTTTCTAGTTGAATTTGACACAATCTCTTGAAAATATACAATTATTTTCAGTTACGAATTTAAAGCAAATTGTTGAAGTAAAAAATATGTATGAGTGTATAGCCATGTATATCATTTGAGTAAAAAAAAACACTTAGAGTTCCATGTAAACGAATTACAAAAATTTATTTATGCTTTCTTCATTTAAATATCAAAATGGTTTTTTTTAATTATATTTGTGATTATAACTGAAATTTGTTTTCTTTATATTTAAAAAAAATTGCTAATATAGAGGGATAATTATCGCCCACACCTATGTAGCAAAAGCGCAGTTGACCGGAAAACAGGAGCAGCAAATTCCCGAAAATATACATAATAACTGAAAATAACTTAGAAATTTCTCTTGGTCATGGGGAATTTTATGTAAAACTAATCATAAATATTGTTTACTTACAACGCTGTTGCTATAATCATTGAATTACATTTTACAGCGAAACTGATGTGAAAGACGTGACATACATTAAAATTATGTTTCTGGTTCAATATGAATTTTACAACATAATCAGTCAGTTGTAAGGAAAAGTACTTAAATTAATACATCTGGAAATGTTTTAATAATTTAAATCAGTTATGTGTAAAAAATGTCTTTTGATGTCAATAATTCAATTAATAATTTATTAATAACATAGCTAAACGTAAGAATTGTATTTAAATGAATTAAAATTAATTTAACTGAAAATTAATGAACGAGAAGATGCTAATTTTAATATAATCTTAATTAGTTAAAAATACTCTTTCGTTGAGATGACAGATTTTTGACTTTGATCAATATATTAGTTTGGGGAAAAAGAAATCCATTATTTTTACGTGAACTTTATGTAACTTCTTTTGAATTCACTTTGTAAAAAGGTTTAAAACAGCTTTGATGTAGATTTTTAGGTCTTGCGCGTTACGACTGCTGACATGCTATTAACTTCGATCAATTTTGATATTTTATAGACATTTTCGAGGATGCTGTATCCACATGCGAGGTGCATCTCTAACATCAAAAATACCCGAACGGAATCGACGAAACAAAAATTGTACGTAACTGGTTGTTACAGTCTTATATAGGACGATAAACACCTTTCACAATTTTAGCCACCCGGCTATCTTTTTCGCCGTTACAAGAGAAAAACGAAAATGAATCGAATTTTCTGTTTGTTGTCTTCCATTTTTAAAATCTTGTACTCGTAACTGAATTAATCAAACAAAAAAACCGCAAGAGGATATTTTAGTGTCAAATGTCACATTTCCAACGAGCATAAATCTGAAATTGTTTGATAGATACCTCACGAGATATCGATCACTACAGACGTCTACCGAAAAAATAATAGATTACTTTTTCCCCAACTTAATATAATCATAAAAGGCATTTAATTCATTTCAAAACGTATTTTTATTTACTTGCAAATATAAAGTTAGTTTATGTATATTTAAAAGCAAATGTTCGTCCAGATTATCAAATTTTATTGCGGTCATGGATTTTTTTAAAATTATTTATTTAGTAAAAATATATCCTTTATATTTTCAAACCAAATGTATCTAATTTTTATTTGTATTATTGTCAGGAGGAACAATTATAGTTTTGTCATATATGCAAATAAACTTCAAGGAATTTGTTACGAGTTTTCTCCCTCACCTAAAGTTGCATGTATATCTTATAGGCATAAAAGAGTTAAGACTCCAGATAGCTTAAAGACCTTGTTATGAAAAGTTTTTCTTAAAACTGAACTTTTAACTTTAATTACATTCAACTAAATTCAGCTATGCTTAACTGACCATGGAAATTATTTTCTAGCGTCATGAAACGTAAATTCATAAGTAACATATTCTCAATTATTACTTCATAAAATATATAAGAATATTTGTAATTTAATTCCACAATCTTTACTTTAATAAAGCGAGAAATTTAGATAAAATAACTATGCGTTTGTGATTCTTTTATCATTAAAACCTATTCAGTTGCGTTAAAAAATAATCTTTACTTGAGGAATCCAATTTTAACTTTGAAGAACATTAAAATGAGAGAAGATATTTTGTTCTATTAACGTAATTATTATTTTTTTTATCTGTGTCTTATTATGTGTCTGGTGGAAAATAAAAGAAATTCTAAGCAATAGACAATGAAAGCTAAGCATTCTTGCTAAAGTAATGCTGACACACATTGGTGCGTATGTGTCAACATGTTTCATTGTTGTGAAAATGCTGTAAACACTATTGTTTGATTTGACAACAGCTTATAAGGTACATAAGTTGATGCTTTACAGAAAAATTTGTTATGTATCACATGCTAAGATGTCTGTCTTTATGTTTCTATATAACTATGTTTGATTTAAAGAACGAATGGGGGGAGGGGGTTCTCTTTTTTTTTACCAAATATCTGAACTGAAAGCTTATGCTTCTTAACTTACTATGGATGTGGTGATTTATTATTATGTTAATGATAACTGGCAACAGTTTAAAATCAATTACTAATAAATAAAATCTTCAGCTTTTTTTTTTTTAATTTGAATTATTGCATTTGAGTCTTCTCATATTTCATACATGTTATAATATTAGAATGGTCTGACCGTATGCATATTTCCTTAGAGCTTCTCATTTTAAATTTCTTTTTAGTACAACTAATTCAATTTCAACTTGCAAAATTTAACCAAATCCAATTCATTAAAGGGATTGTTTAGAGTTTAATGTAATTACACTGTTTCCTTTTTTAACTTTTCCTTCATATGGGATTACAATGTATACGACATAAAATATCGAAAATAGTAAATAACAAAAAAAGTAATAAAATGTATGAAATTAAAAGGATACAGAAATTCTTAGGGTTTGCTTATAGCTACATTCCTTAAATCAATTTTACAAGCAATTTGACTGTTAAAGATGGAACTGTTTTATTCAAATTTTCTTTTAATATTTAGCGAAGTAAAAGGAAATTTTAATAAAAACTATTTGTTTTAATCCCTCCTATTCTCATCCGTTGAACTTCAACAACCATTTTTCTCATAGGACTGATTCTTGTTGATCCAACCTTTATGCAAAAAGACATGAAAGAGAAGAAAGAAATATTTCCCGATCACGTGATAAACTTTTCGTATTGCATTGGTTGAGAATGGCAGGTTTGTTAGCTTATCGTTCTTGGATTTATAGAAATATAACTGGGTTGCCACATACATGTCCCGTTATTTCTAACTTTACTGTTATTATTATTTGCTGAATTGTATTTATATCTCATTATTTGTTGAATAGTATTTATTGTGGTTTTTGTTTCGCCTTTTTTAATAATTATAAAGTTACATGAATTCTCTAATATTTGTGGTCGGGATGAACTCTTTGGTATTTGAAAATGATCAACCCCAGATTTCCTAACAATATTTTATAAGTTTTTTTATTAGTACTTAGTTTGAGGGCATGAGTTTCGTTAAACCCACTTGAATGGAAGTTTCAGTGATGAATTTTATAAGGTTCTCTTACATGACACAAATTTTTGCTATATAATTTAAAAATATTTTGTTTTTTCCTAGGTCAAGGACAGCCTAGTGTACTAGGAAAGACCCGTCGTCCTAGGACCGCATTTACAAGTCAGCAACTCCTGGAACTGGAAAACCAGTTCCGGATGAACAAATACCTCTCCAGGCCTAAAAGGTTCGAAGTAGCCACCAACCTCATGCTTACTGAAACGCAGGTTAGTCTGAATTTCAAACTTATTTTTCTCGATAAATTTCATTTCAAAATTTAAATTAAGACAGGGCCGTCCACTGTCATCGTGCCTGACTGCGGATGGAGAGGTCCAGGGTTCGAATCCCTGTTCAAACATGGATGCACTTTCTCTCTCTTGTCTTTGTCCTTTCCTTGTATAAATGGGTTGTGAATGTTTGTGGACTTTATAAAGCTTTCGATGCATATGGCATGTGTGTACTGAGGAAGTCGAACTCCACACCAAATTACGGTTCAGTTGGAAAAGTGAAGTAGCACACCCCACTTTGCCAGCCTAGCTGACACAAGAGAACAACAACAATTAATATATGGAAGTATTAGCGCAAATGTCAAATAAAAAACAAACATTCTTTAAGAATCTAACATTTATGAGAAAAAGAATTTAAGTTTAAAATTAACAAAAACAGAATTATATATATATATTAAAATTTAAATTAAGATAGGGCCGTCCACGGTCAGCTTGCCTGACTGCGGAGGGAAAGGTCCTGTGTTCGAATCCCTTAAAATTAAGTAAAATTATTCATAAATAGTGGGACACATAGTACGAATTTGAAATTATAAATAATTGTAAGTATGTCCCCTGGAATAAATTGCGTGTAGTCACACGAATACTGATAATGCCATATTTCGGTTATTACAGCGCTACATATAGATAAGGTTTTGTATAATAGTATATTGGAATAAACATATTCTTTACAAAACATATGCATATTGTATCTTAATTTCTTAAAAATCTTTGGATTTGTAAACATGTTTGCTTACGAAACATAAAGCTTATAAATATATAAATATTTTCTGACACCAAACACAGCATTACATTATTATATTCTTGATTTTAGCTTGGAAATTGTTTGGGTAGGTGCTTGGAAGTTTTCCATATTTCCTCTTTCTGCTATCACTTAGAAATAAGACATTATATTTTTAATAACTATGAGTGTTGTATTTTGGAAAGGAAGTAGGTGCAAGGGAATTTTCAATTTCTCTACCGGCCACACATAATATACTTTATATCACAAATGTACTTTAGCTACTCATAGAATATTTGTCATCTTCAGTAACAGCAAATGCCTAATAACAAACTCGTTAATATGGCGAGTTTATGTAATTTATCTTGAATATTCAATGTCAATATATTTTACTTTGCGGAATTAATTGAAACAAAATTAATTATATAACACGAATAATTTTGAGAGAACATTTATTGAGCACTTAACGTTAGATAATCCCAGTCACTGTCAGTAGGATCAGTATTTGGAACACATGTGATTTGTTTTAAAAACAGCCACGGGATTTCAGTCACAAATAACAGGAAGAGGAGAATTCAATCCAAGAATACCCTTTTTGGCGAGCAGAAAATCACCGAAAAGCGAAACGGAAGAATGCTGGCTCGAAAAAAAAGAAAGAAAGTAGAAAGGTGGGGTGAAGAAGTCGACGTATAATGATAAAAAAATCTCACATTTATTTTCTTCTCTCTTGCGGAGAAATCGCCGTCGATTCCGATCTTTTCCCCTCCCCCCGATTTTTTTTCTTTTTCGTTTTTTTTTTTTTTTTTTTTTTTTTACTTCTTACAAAATTGAAACGAAAGCTCAAAGAAAAAAAGAGGGGGATAGTATAAGAAAAATATCTCTCCCCCCTTTATCTTCTTTCTATTTTTTTTATCAAACGATACCATAAGGGTAGGAAGGACAAAATAAAATAAAAGGAGAGATGAGTTGGCAACATTAAGGGGGGCTTCTCAAAAAAAAAAAAAAAAAAAAAAACTCGCTTCCTTTTCGCTCTATTTTCGATGCTGACCGCCTCAATGTCTCCAAAACGATTTCAATCGGTCCACCCTTTTCCTTCTCCGGGAGAAAATGGGAGTAGCGCGAATAAAATGTCCCCCCTCTCTCACCCACCCCCAACAACCCCCCAGAGCGAAAAAGAAAAGAAATAAGAAAGGAGCGTAAGTCAGGATCTCGCGCAATCATCTTCGCGAAGAAAGCCGGGCGATAACAACTCCCGAAACGAGGAGAATTGTAATAAATTGGACGTTTTGGGGGTGAATAAAAGTGCGAGTCGAGTCCTCTTCCTCCTGATTCCTGATTAGCCTAACTACAAGTAAATTAGGGAGATGGATTGTCGGAGGTGCTTTCCCCCCTCCTTGCCTTCCTCAGACAAAAGCCTCCGCAATGATAATTAGCAAGGCAACGGCGCCGCTTCATTTAATTATACGCCATCTTCTCAACCTCTTCCTCTCCACACCTTTCCTCCATCTTCTTTTCCAATTGACGCCATCTTTGAAAAGTTGGGGGACCAGCCACAAGATTCCTTGCAAAGTCAAAAGTTCACAACTGGCAGCCATCAGCTCTTTTCAATGACTGGGAAATGTAGACAGTTAACCTCATCATGGTACTGTCGACCATGGCACATGTCACAGTCGACAGAACAATGTCGTAGGCAGTTGTTGAATTAAACTCTGATAATATATTTTTAGTGTGTAAGACAAAACTAACAAAAGAACATGTTATTTTACTTCACGCGCATATTTAAGTCACGCTTTTATGTGGTATAGTTATTTATTTATTTATTTTTATATCTTAGATAACTAGGTCCAAATCTCAAGAGAAAGTCTAGATGTTGGTCGTGTGACGTCCTTCTTAAACGTTCTGAACTTTCTTTCCTGGTATTTAATTAGACCATTAAGTTACAATGGGGGGTTTGTACTTCTTAGCTTGGTTTAGTACCACTTATAGACCCACAAAATATTCTCTGTAGCCAAGCCGCTCCGGATTTGGCAGCCGTAGTTGTTGTTATTTTGGGTGGTGTATCATGAGGCTTCATGGACACTTTTGGTTGATCAATGGACTCAGGAACAACAACAACAGTTAGAATGACAGCTCAAATTCTGTCAAATCCTTATCGTATTCGCTGTTTTGATTTCCTTGATCAGATTCTGACTGCTATTTGCAAGAAAAATTGCTTAACGCTTGCTTTAATTTAAATGTTTATTTTAACTGCAAATTTTACTATCTATTCTGTAATTTTATCAGACATTCTTGACAATTTTTTATAAATTAGACTATGAATGTTTATCAATTACATATTAAAATTTTAATTTTTTAAGTTATCAGAAAAAAAAATACTAAATAACTGAAGCAGAAATTCTTTCTATTTACAGTTTGTACTCGTTAGCTTGATTTAGTACCACTTATCGACCCACAAAATATTCTCTGTAGCCAAGTCGCTTCGGATTTGGCAGCCGTAGTTGTTACTATTTTCGGTGGTGTACAATGATGCTCCATGGACATTTTTGATGGATCCATGGACATGGGAAGAACAACATTAGTTAGAATGACAGCTCAAGTACTGTCGCTTATTGAATTCGTTGTTTTGATTTCCTTCCTCAGATATTTACAATAAAAACTGCTTAACGCTAGCTTTAATTTAAATGTCAAATTAATATATATTGCTGTTTTTTCTAAGTAATTTTAAAACTTTAAAAAGATCTCACCGTTGTTTACGGACAGTAAAGCATTTTTTAGAGTGGAAGGTTCCAAGTTCAGTCCCAGACATTGATGAATAATTGGAGATTGTCTGTCAAATTGGATGTTTTGAAATTTTCCAGGTTTTCCCGTTTACGACACGTGAAAAACATATGGTCTATTATCTATGAAAACTCCTTCCAAAGGAGAATTTACACAAAAAATATTAAAATACCTTACAACAGCTTCAAGAAATTATAAGCAAGTTCAAAATTTATGATAGAAATAAAATGATCGAATTACGAATAAGTTAATAAAAGAATCCTTGAAATTAAATTTTATTCAAAAGAAAAGATTTTACTTTAATTTATACTTTTGCTTTAGGTGAATATCTCGGAATTATTCTTTTTTGGTAATTTTCTAGAGAATTTTGTGTGTTTAGATTAAATATTATATTACTGCTGTTGTTTTAATCGAAGTGTAAAAATAATTCTTTATATCTTGTATCTCGATTTCATTTACTATTATGAAAGGCAATTCAATGTAAAAGCTAACTAAGCATACGATTTTCAATAAGTAGTTTCTTGTAATTTAACTGGAAATAATTAAATATGAAATGCCGGAAGACATGAGTTCAATTTTTTTTTATAAATCTTAAACATAGTATGGTTATTCAAATAGTCTTTTTCTGGAAATTCAAACTGGATGAGAGAAAAGTTTGAAAACGTTAAATATCAATAATTTTATACTTACAGAAAGTTAACTATTTAATATACTTCAAATTTATTGTAATATCAGTAGTGATATTCTTCCGGGGAGATATTTCGTTATATTATGAATGGTATTCAAATAGAAAGTCAAATGTGTATAAAATATATAAATTTGGACAAATATCTACCAATATTTATCGAACATTTATTTGCCGAGTTGGCTATTGAATAGTTAATACTCTGAATTTTCGCGTTTAACAGTTCACGGGCTCAGTTTCTACCTTGATGTGGATATTGGTTTGGAATCCCCTTTAAACAGTGTAAGTGCCAGTCAAATCAACACTTTAACAAATAATCGTACAACGATAATCTAAACTGAAACTAGTGCATATTAATCAGCAGATTGAAATATCATTATTAGATTTCTTAGCCTGTCTATTTAAAGTGCTAGTTTTTCCTCAAGTATTTTGTTTGAGCGCAAGAATAAAATTGGTTGGATGGTTGGTTTCGTGTCATCGATAGGAAAAAAAATTCCAAATAGGATCTAAGATCTTATGTGTAGCATCTGCGATGTGAAGATAATTTTCTTTGTATAAATCTGCCCATGGGTTGTCACTTAGTTGCTGCAATTGAGCCAGGATAGTGGGACAGTTAAAACTGGTGTTTGGGGATAAGTTTTATGTCTGGGCAATTTTTGCAATGGCAGTATGTCCTTGTCCGTCTTTTTTAATCTTCATCCCTCTGAAGTTGCCTGTCCTGAG
Organism: Latrodectus geometricus; assembly: GCA_026290005.1. Classification (NCBI taxonomy): domain Eukaryota; kingdom Metazoa; phylum Arthropoda; class Arachnida; order Araneae; family Theridiidae; genus Latrodectus; species Latrodectus geometricus. Next base: position 25,074 of record JAPDSC010140960.1, read on the forward strand.
TCTTGTTACTGTTTTGCTGAAGGTTCTATTTTGGTACTGATTTCTGGAATTCGGTACTTGATATGTAAAACTATATTTTAGGGTGCCCTTTGGCAAACTTGGCAATTTGTTTGGCTCCATTCCTGTTCGCGCCGATTACAGTGCTACAAGTTATGGTTGAACATTTAAAAATAATGCAACATCCGTTGGATTTACAAAATTCTAAAAACGATAAACCATTCAGAGCCTAGACTGGATCTAAACCAATCAGAACACGATTCGGTTTTGCCCAGTTTGGCGATCAATCGCGATCACTACTTGGCGAAAATCAAAAGGTGCACCCTAAAGTATAGTCTAACCCTTGATTTCGATTTTTCTATCAATTAGTTTTGTCCTAGTCATCGAATTGATATCGTAAAGAGTTGCATGAGTAATTCATGTTGGTGTTTAGCATGAGTAATTCATGTTGTCTTGCTTCTTATGCCAAAGCATCGGCTATCTCGCCTTCAGCAATGCCAACATGTGCAGGTATCCACTGCATGGTGCACTGTTTCTTCAAATGGAAAATATTATAAAGTGTTTTGTGTATATCTATGAGGAGTCTTGTAAAACCCTTTTGAATTGCTTGAAGAGCAGCCCGGCGGTCACTAAATACAACTAACCCATTGGCTTTTTCTTTCTCTTCAAGTTTTATGTACTCATCTAGGGCTTATTGGATGGCAATGAGTTTGTAAGTGTAATTTGAAGCTATTTTACCTCCATTGACCTTATTTTATTTGTTTATTAAATTGCTTTGTGTTGCCACTATGAGGGAAGGTAAAGTGGACATCAGCTCTTCCATTGTTAAGAGCTTCCTCTGAGGATTAAGGCAAGAATAAAACTAGACTCTAACGATTCAATTGCATCAGTTATGCCTATAATACGACGTCAAGTTGTTTTTCTTTATTAGTAATTACCATTTAAAAATTTTTAACTACACTTAAAATGTTTTATTTCGTCAATTGTTGTTCTGTGATTCTCATTTTACAATCTTTATACTTAAGCAGTTGATAAATTGATCATTATTTTGACATCTTGTAATGAATAGCTTTAAGACTAAAGATTTTTGTAAGGTTCATTACTCTGATGGCAATCAAATGTGTATGACTGACATCAAAGAGGATTTTTCAGACACTGTGGAATACTCACTTGTTGTAATAAAGAAAATATATAAAATTGCCATGCAGTCACCTAGACAAATGTGCAAACAGAAACATAACATCCATGTTCCGTTATTCAGTAAAGGTTTTACCCAAAAGCTTCTACTCCTAAAAATACACTAGGTCATGGTGATTCCTAAATTGATCAAGGTGATCAAGAGCTTTGATACTTTCTGAGATATTATTTTCCATACATAATTTTGCAAGAGTTATAAATATAATTTATCTACACACAATTGCCACACTAGTACCGCATAATAGAGATAAGGTTACCAGTTTCTAAGAAAAATTGGCGACATTTATTGCTAAATAGCATATATATTTGCATTTAACTTACCGTTTATATCATTATTTTGAATTCGAGTACATAACTACCAGTTGAGAAAACGACCACAACTTTTAGGTATGATTGTTTTTTTTTTCATATTGTTGATTTCATGATTGTTTGGGGGAGATATATAAAATAACTATGCGTGTTTTAAGGGATCTGTGATGCAAGGGAAACTTACTGTAATATATGAATCAGAGCAATCAATTGAGCCAGTTTTTTTAAACCTTTATAATATATATATATATATATATATATATATATATATATATATATATATATATATATATATATATATATA
>JAPDSC010140963.1:0-11579 GCA_026290005.1 Latrodectus geometricus
TATGTAAAAACATTATATCATTTACTTTTCATCAATAAAGTATTTGAATCTTGATTGCATATTGTTTACTTTGTTAAATCTTATTGACATCATTCTTAGTACTAGTTATTTGTTATTGAAGCTGCTTCAAAAACAGAATTTTTTTATAACTTTGTCTAAATATTGGTCACAATTTTATATTGAGATAATCCAATGCTAATGAGTTATTTCTGCAAAATAATTATGGTTAATGAATTTTGTTGTGAAATGTGAAAAATAATGACAATTAATCAAAATGTTTTTTTGTAACATTAAAAGAATAAGAACTTATCCTTTATTGATATAAAAAAGCCAAGTTATGTATAAATTGTTCAGTAAAATAAAATTTTGTTTCATTCTTAATTTTTTAAACTTAAGAATGAATTATTTCCTATAAAAATAGGTAGTCAGAAAATAAGGCTTTTATTTGCCTCTTCTAATTTTCAACTGAAATCAAAATCCTTACTTTTTGTGATATTGGCTAAATTTAACTTTGGTCACTTTTCTGAATAATGAAAAAAAAAAAAAAATGATTTAAATCTGTCTCTTCTAAAGTTAATATTATTAGTGATAAATCTGAATAATTTTTCTTTCATATTAAAGTATCTAGTGATAAATCTTTAGATTTTGTATTACTCATATATTAAAAAATTTATTAAATTAATATTTTATCTTTTCATAATAAATGTTGCCAAATTATTCTTAGTTATGAATAAACATTTAGAAATCTGGAATGAAAGTAGAATTGTATCACTATTTGTGAAAAAAAAATATCAATAATAATTCAACAAAAAAGTTTAATTTGATATCAATGTAAGCAATTAATTTCATGACATAATTTATTGTAAATTATTTTTTAATCTTTTAAAAAAATTATATTTTTTTATGAATAAAGATTTTGTTATTGAATTTAAAAGATGTTATGATAAAAAAATTTAGTCTACATTTTTCTCAAGAACTACATATTTAGCTACATGACAGTTTTATAAAACATTATTTTGCAACAAAATAAACTTCTACACAATTTATTTTATCATAATGAAACAAATTTTTTATTTTATTAATCAAGAAAATTTTTTGATTTTTCTAAAGGTATAACATATTTAGAGACAAAAATTGAAAGATGTTATCAGACAGAATTTGATATAAAATATTCATAAGTTAACACCAATTTAATAAAGAATAATTTTTGATAGTTAATTTTGGAAGCATTTTAATGAATTTATGTATATTTAATTGATTAAAATGCATTTGTTTCGTAAGTTTATTTTTTCTGGCCGGCTGAGGGGTTTGCATTTCTAATTTCTATGTTTGTGCCGGTTCAGGCATGGACATTTCTTTTCTCTCTTTATGTTTTCTTGTACTTTCTTCGATGATGAATGACTGGGGCTCACCTTATAAATGTGTTTGTGATGGGGATAATGCTACTTGCCTCCATGACAGCTACCCACCAGATAACTATAAATGAGTAGCAGTTTCTGTTTCATGCCGAAGGTTTAGTCACCCAATGCCCGCAGTTCAAAGAAAAAAGTTTATTTCTTTTATTAACTTATGGAATGTTTTCCCTTCCTTCCTAAAAAAAATCTTTTAGCTTTTTAAATATATTTGTTAAAAAAAGTAAAGAATTAATAAAATATGATTATTACTGACATTAACTATGAAAATGGAGATTAAAAAAATATTTCCCGAGTTGTTTTAAATATTTTATTCAATGCATAATTGAATAAGTAATATCATGTTTATATCTAAACGATTTTTTTTATTTTATTAACTTAAACATTTAAAAAATAAAAAAATTTCGATTTAAAGAGCCAAACTGTAATGCAAACTTAAAGGGTTTTTTAGGGGAAATTATCTTGTTTTTCTTTTCAAACTTACTTACAGCCTTAGGAGAAAATGCTTACTACATACACAGTATTTATTAACAAAGAACTTTTTTTTAAAGTAGTGAAATTAAGATAATGTTTTCCATCAATTTAATTAATTATTGAAAATATATCTTCTTTTACTACTTCAAGTGAATTCCCCAATTGATCATTTTTTAATACATTGCTCTGTTTAACAATTTATTGTATTGGATAAAAAAATTTGCAATTTATTTATAAATTTATATTAATTTAAAATAAATTATACAAAATGCTTGAATTAACCTTTTGTTTACATCATTTAATCATTCTATATAGATTTAATTCACGTTATATAAAAGCTATTATTCACAATGATTATTTAGTCTCTGCCAAAATTATTGTTTATTACATCTTTAAACTTTCTGTGCTAAAATTATTACTATAGTATTATTTGATAATGCATAGTAACATAAATTTATGTAATTACTATTAAAATAATTTGTTGAGTTGTTGTAATCCTAATGGAAGTAATTTAAAATTATTTTACTTGGATAATAAAATTACTGCATAATATTTACAAATTATCCAAATAACCTTTTCTATTTATAATTAAACAAACAAAAAGTTTATTTGCAGTGACTAGCAAAATATTTTAGTATATTTCAGCAAGATGAAGGTGTATTAATTTGTATTTACTTGATAGTTTCTTCCAAGTATTTTTCTCTTCTATATGATTCGGATCGATGACCATACTTTTTTCCACCAGAATATCGGAAATAGTTATATAAAAAGCATCAAATGTAGGAATAACTGTAGCTGAAAATGTTTTCTTCCCCCATTTATCTATAAGTTCTAAAAAATGTCTAGAAGTAAAAAATTTTGGTATTATATGTTATGCTCTTATTTTTAACAATAAAAATATAATTTTTAATTTTAAAGAAACCAAATTTATTTTACTTCATTTCAGTTTCTCTTCTTTTACAAAGGATAGACCAACCTCTGATGCATGAGCAAACCAGTGGGCTGCACAGTCCACAAAGTATTGCAAAACTTGATTGCCTATTTCCTATTTTGTAGCTTGACTGAGCCACCTAATAACAAATATCCATATTGTGTTAATGATTTATTAGATTTATAAATATTGATTTAGAGAAAAAATTCTTTGAATAATGGTTCTTTCTAATATAAATTGATACTTGATCTAAAAAATTTTTTTTTCATCTAAATCTTTTATAAAAATGTTAATAAGTTACTCCATTTAACTGTAATGTATTTCATAATTTTACTAAATTTCCATCAATATTACAAATAATTTTTGATTTTAAGATTCTTCCTATTCGAATATTTGTTAGAATCACTTACCAAATTTACTATTCTAAAAGAATTGCTTTGTTAATTGTTCAAAAATAGAAAATATATTGCACTTTATGCATAAATGTGTGAACATTATAATTTATCCACCAAATTTCCTATGAATTTGAAATATGAAGTAGTCTTGTAATAATTAGATTTGGATCTTGTAATAATTGATCTTTTTCTTTTCTAGTTCACTTTTGTGTTCTCATTTATCACATCATAGTACATTACTTATTATTAATCAATTTAATTTGTATGTCATTTAGTATATAATTATATCTTTAATTTCGATTAGTATACTTTACTATTGCAAGAAATTAAAAAAAAAAAATGTTGGAGGATGAACAGCTGATAGATGAACATTCTTTATTGTGACAATCACAATAAAAAATGTGATAAATAACAGTCCTGAAAGCATTTGATTCCAAAGATATTGATATAACCATATTTTATGTAGTAGAAGAAATTTACTTTTATTTCTCTTGGGAAACATTACATTTTATTTTTTTATAATTCTCTCTATGTACCCTGAATACTCTAGATTGTAAAAAAAATTATTTAAATTGATTTTTAACTGCAAAATGCTGTATAGTAAACAATTGCAAATCCACTATTCTAATTATACTATAGCTGTTATTTCATATTGTTGGAATTTAAACACATCCGAAAATTTTCTAGCCTGTTTTACTAAATATATGATGTTTAAAAAGTTAACGCTGAATTTAAGCAAAGAGCAATAATGTATAATTATTGAATTTTATTATCTTGCCAAAAATTTATGTAAATATTGTTAATTTAAATATTTTGCTTAATTTTCATTATATTTTGTATGTGATTCTAAACTTATACTATTTAATTTTTGGCAAGTTATACTTATAAGAATACTTGAAATTAATTATCCTAAATCAAAATGAAATAATGAAATTGTTTTCAGAATTTACAATTTTCAATGGATTGAAAAGTAGCCATTTTTAATGCTTAAATAATTATATTTGTATCCATTATTTTTTACCCATATATAAATTTCTTATCTTTTTTCCTGTTATGAGAGAATTCTTTTGGCAATATTTAAAAGAAAAAAAATGTAATTTTTGTTTTTAGAATAAAATGGATTAATTTGATGGTTCGAGAAGAATGTTTAGTAGAGGAAAATCTTGTTCTTTTTGAAAGAAAAAAACTCAAATGAAAGATGTAAATTTCAAATATATTTTAGCTACCATCAATACCTTAAATTGAAAGGTGTTGAAATTTTTGTTGAAGAATTTACCATTGAATCATTAAAGGGGCTTCTCTATCAACAATTTGAAAAAAAGAATTGGAAGACAAGGAGGAAATAATGAGATAAACCTATTTTAGTAAAATACAATTATTATGATACAGAATGTAAATAAAACAGTCATGGAAAACTAGAGACATTTAATAAAAATCATCCAATTTTCTACTTTTCATTAAAAATGGAATTATAATACCTATTGTATTAATTTTGTTTGCAGAAATTAAATATTGTTGGAAATTTTGCATCACTTTAAAATATTCAACTTTTATTTTCGCTTACAGGTGTTTATATTCATCATATAGTTCTTGTTTTTGTTAAATTTTTATGCATCAATCTTATTGACCAAAATTAATTCTTTTTCCGATTAATTTTTCTTTTCAAATTTTCTTTATTGGTTGGTTGGTGACTTTCACACTTTTAGCAGCACTGAAGGCTATTATCTCACAAGTTTGACTTTATTTAAAAATATTATAATTTCAGTTTTTTATACACTTCAATACTTCATTATAAATTCTTGAAAGCATACTTTAAGTAAAATAAAAATGTAAAACTCTTGAGGGGGGCAATGGAAGTATAAATTTTAATTGCATATACTAACATACTTTTTTATGTTATTTAAATTAAAATGTGCTCTGTAAACTACAGATTTTAGTACTGTATGAAAAAAAATCGCGCTTAATACGTAAAAATTCTCACAAGAAATTTAAGCATTTAAAGTTTTTAATTATCTGTACTATTTACTTTTAAACTGCTTATCTGCAAAACTTTTAAAGTGCTAATCAATTTTATTTTATTAATTTTTTTAATTCAGAAACATGTATAAATAAATACCTGCATAAAATATAAAATAACTTTTGCTTGATCTTTTTCATCCTGTTTACTTATAATTTCAGTTATTGTTAAATCTTTCATTCTTTCAAAAAAGTATAAGAAACCTAGAAGACGTGGGCAATTCACCTGTGAAAAAATTAACTTTTTTGATACATTGACGATTTTATTCTTCCCTTACAAATACAGGATAAGCAAATTATTGTTTAAAATTTTGTAATTTTTAAAAAATTGGTAATAGTTATCTAAAATGCAACACCAGCGATACCATAGCTTCCCCCTCCCCCAGAAAAAAATTATTTGGCAAATAACATGTTACACAAAAATCAAATGAATGAAATTAAAGCATCTTGTGAAATGTGGACAGTGACAAAATCAGTAGTTAGTGTAACCGCTATTGTTGGCTATATCTAATGCCACACGTCTAGGCATAGAATATAGAGGCTTTGGATATAATCTTGGTGAATTGTGTCAATATTATAGCGATTCTATATATTGACTAAGTTGATCTGGCGTATTACGAGCCAATCGTTGTGCAAGCTGGTAGTTCTATTTTTTGATTGGTGATAGATCGTGTGAACAAGCAATCATGCCATTTAACTGTGGTTCAAAATTGTGAGGCTACTAGTTTTGTTTAGCGGCTTTTCAGAAGGCAAAAATGTAATACAGTCAAGAAAACAATTCAATTTGATGGGTAAGGAATTTTTGAACATTGTCTGCCACGGTGTTCAGTATTATTGAATATGGAACAGCCAGCGCAAACTCTGAAAAGAAAAACCACGCTTCATTGTTTGCGCTGGTTGTTCAGTATACCGACAATGAGTGTTTAAAGTATGCGGTAGTGAAATTCAATTTTGCCACAAACAATAATACTGGATAAAGGACCTATGTGGTGATGCATAACGCACTTTGCAATAGTCACTCATTATGATGTCTCGAGACCCGAATCCGACCATTGTGGAATTGCAGGCAGAAACGGGATTCATTTGTAAATACATTTCATTGTCTATGTCCTTCGATTATTGTACCATTGGCGACACAAACGTTTATGTTTTGAGTAAAGTGTAAAAAAATAGCAATGGACGTCTTGCGGACATTTCATTCAGGTGGAAATGACCTCTAATGGTATGAGCTGACACTCGAATGATGCATAACAGATTACTTCTGTTGTGCTGTGGTTCGTTATGCGACTGAGCGATCTATCACTGCCATACGCACAATATTCCTATTATCACGATACATTAGTACAATGAGATGGGCCGATCGCATATAGCGATTACGTTACAAATTCTTGGTATCGTTCAATGTGAAAGAGTTCCTTGAGGGTTGCATTTTTATTAGCACCAATATGTGCATGAAATAAGTTACCCGATGAGGAATGATTAAAAAAAATATATCAAATATGTATGTTCTAGTGAGAATAAGGAATAAAAGTCATCGAAATGATTTTTTCATCCTGAAAGTAAATCTGATGTCTCATCTTGTATAAAGTTTTATGGATGTGGCGCCTCAGGTTACATAAAACCAAAATGCCCCGTTTGCGATCCTACAAATGAGAATCGGAGCTCATTTTAATAATACTGCCATGTATTCTCTTAAATCTACATTAGTTTTGACTCCAACTTTAAAAATCCACATAAATGACTTGAATAGTACTACATCTGCAGACAGTGGAGTAAGCTGATCTATTGTTACTAGTATCTTTTATCACCTACTGAGAGAAAGAAGTTTTTTTTTTTCGAAAAGGGAACCTTGACGATGACACTTACGGATGGATAGAAACCCATAATCGATGTTTTGACAACAAAGGTTAATATTAGCATTGAATGTAGTTCCATTCCCATCGACCTTATTATTTTACCGAAGGCAAAAGGCAATAGAATATTATTAGGAGCTGCAATTTTATACTCTTGTTGTTGCATCAGCATACTTTCCTGAGTTGGGCACGAGCATACTTTCCAGTTAATAAAAGCAGACGGGCAGGAGTCTCCGTAATTTAGAAACAGAGATCTATCAGATCTCTTTTCACTTGCCACCTCTAGGGGTATCATTTTATTTAGAAGCTATTACGACAACACCTATTTAATGTACTCCAACCACCTTTAATGAATACAATGGATCTTAATTAAATCGGACTTACTATCTTTCGATCACCACGGCACAAAGTGCCAAACATGTTCGACGAAAGGAATAATATCTATTGAGATAGGTCATCCTCTGATAGCTAAACCTCTTTATCGCTTTTCACAACAACGTGGAAAAATTTTGAAATCTGAAATAGAAATGTTGTTCGAAGGCGTAATTAAAATAGATAAGTCTCTATGTTGCACAAGTTGTCCTAATACTTATATCGAATGGGACTTACGGAATCTGTATCTGTTATCGAAAATTAAGTGCTGTGACGAAAGCAGATTGATATTCTATTTGCAAAATTGATTTGTTACATGAAGCCAGACATAAAGCATATATGTTCACCATCGACTTAAAAATATCTCCAAATTAAGGCATCAGAAAATGATCGAAATGAAACTGATTTTGTTTGTCTGCTTGATGCGTACCAACTCTGCAATTTTATGCTTTTGGCAGTTATTACTTAGTTATGACAGACTTGCATAGATTTTTGTTAAAGCTCTTAAACTTTTGTTACAGTACTCAGCAATTTTGAATGGACAAATAATGTTTAAAAGTTTGAGTGTTTAGATTTCAAGCTTTTCTTCCAAAATTCATTAAATAATCAATACTAATTATAAATTATTTTACAATTATTTACAGAATTATGTTTTTGAATCATACCTCTGTCACTGAATCTGGCTTTAAAAGGAATCTAGCAATCTCTCCATTTTCTATTTCACAAAACAAAATGAGCTGAATACGCTTTAATTCTATAGTCAGTTCATCTGAATTTATTTCTAACACGTTTTTGAAACTCATATCTCTGGTATTCGTAAGTATCTTTGATGACTTTTGAGAGGATTCTGTTGTAGTTTTATTGTCGGGAGTTTCAGTAAGTATTCTTTGTCGTACTAGATATTCCTTTTCCATTTCATTCAAAACTGGAAGAAAATTCTAATTTTATGAATTGGTAAATAAAGTTTATCTAAAAATTATTTTTTTTTCTAGCATTTATTTACAAAATAATAAATGATATCAATTTTTGGCAAAATGAAGAAAAATTATTTGAATAATATGTTTTAATTTGTATAGATACAGGTAGAAAATTTAGTATTTATAGTTTTGTAATCGCTTTTACATATAAAGGATTATAGTGTGGTGGAAATTGGTGCTTATAGTGTGGTGGGGCATATGCGGCTGGTGAACAAATGTATGGAAATACTTGTTTTAGAATGACTTAAGCGGATGGCTTAGAGGTGAATTAGATTAAGCAATATAGTATTCACTAGATATTAATAACTCTCTTCAAAAAATAAAATATTATGATACATTTGATATGTATTTAAAAAAATTCATTTTTACCTTCAATTGTTATTTTCCGAGTCTTATTTTCTAACGAGACAGAGTCCAAAGATTGGCAATCTTCATCGTCAGTAGGAGAATCAGTCCATTGTTTTATTATCTCAGAGATACTAGGTTTGCTCTTTGAAGAAAACGAATAGGACTCCCATTTCCTTTTAATAATACTTTAATAAGACAAAGATGTAGGCAGATTTTTGCATAATCCATTATACTGATATAAAATTTTTAAATTATCTTATTATTTTTATAATAAGAGAGAATCAATAGTGTAAAAAATCGTTAAACTTTCTCTTTCTTTCTTTGAGAAACCTAAAGAACCAGTGTGTAATTTTGCTAATAATCTTTGAGTTCAAAAATATGAGTTTAACAGAACATGCCGGGTAATTCAATCTTCTATTAAACTTTCTTAAAATGTTTGTTATAAGCTACTAAATATAAAAATATAATACTTTTTATTTATATATTATATAATCGGACATTTCTCTAATGATGAAGATTAAGTGAAGATATTAATTAAAAAAAAAAAGATGCGAATATATATTTAATTTTACTGATAAATAATTTATTTATGAAAAAGATTTTTGAAAGTTTCGCCTTGAATATAACATATTAATATTTTTTATTATCAATGATATTTGTATTTATATTTGATGATCATAAAGGTTTCTTTTAAAAAAAAATAATTGTATGCTTAAGAATATTTATATTCTTAACTTTCTTATTTAAGTACTTAATACATTAATGTTAATATACATTATTTTACTCTTTCCTCCTTCATATATTTTCATCTTTACTTTAAGACAATCCTAATTACAAAGTGTGAAACAAAACAAAAAACACTGGAAAATTAAAATCTTTTTTCTATATATACTGGTATATATTTTCTAAATAAAAAAAAAACTTATAATTGCTAAAATAAATCAGCATATATATATATATATATATATATATATATATATGTTCGCAACATTAATTCAAAATTCTCAATGTTTATTTAAAAAATTAGGTTTAATTTTTTCTCGAATATATTTCGGGAATTTTTAAGTGAGAGTATTTGAGGAAAATAAACATAAAAGTTTCTTTTTCCGTAACTGAAAATTAGATAAGTAGAGCTTTGAAAATAAAAAGACAAATCTGCCTAAACAAAAAACGGGTATGATAGTCTGCCGCAACCGCCTTCGTTAAATAAATACTAAAATGTTACAAGTTTCATTTTTAAGAATGACCTAAAACATTTTCGAGTTACCTGGCGAAAATTTAAAACACGATTGGAAATCTTAAAACTATAAAAAGTTTAGGGTTTTTTTCCACAAGCATTGAAACTATATTTAATATAAATTATTTCCCTAGCAAGTTTTCAAGTATTTTCGATAAAATATTTTAATTGCACATCTATTAGTAAAAATATATAACTTTGAAATAAGTATAACCATAAAACTTATATAATTTATAGTGGGGTGTATATCGCAAGAGAGAAAACCTGGAAAACTCCCAAGAATCTACCCTGATAATAATGCATGTAAAAAAGCAGAAGCACATTAAACTTTCTCCTATTATTCAACATTAGCTTGGATTTTATTCAGGAACTACGATTGCGAATTGCGTGGTCCTATTAAGCCATGACACAAATATTATTCCTATATCATATTAGTATTACTTATTCTTGAATGACAGATCTGTTAACAGCCAATAATTGCTGTAAAACATAGGAACATCTGATATATTTTGCCCTCCTATAAGACTTTTCATAAATAGTGTACAATCGATATAAGGTTAGCCAAAAAAGTGGAAAACTTCCAAACACCCTCTATGGTAGATTGAAATTAATTTGACTGCCTTATTCATAGCGCTTTAGCTCTATGAAAATGTACTGTATTTATCTCATTGTAACTAAACAAATTGTATTTATCAAATGTACACTTACAAATTGAACTAAAGAGGGCTCTGAATAAACATCCTTTAAATAATATATGTAAAAAATATATAACATTTCATTTAAATGATTTTACATATACTCAAATCAATCACGATTGGTAAGACTCAGTTTATATGATAACTAGGTGCATTCCTTTACGAATTAAAATTACATTAATTTCCCAGAAATGTTTAAAATGTATTAATTACTTTATTTATACATAATTATAATATTAATGCATAGTTTTCTTCCATCACTATCATTTTAATGAATTTTAAATACATTTTCAAACTTTTAATTTAATAAAAAACACCTAATATAACTTTATATAAAAAAAATTAATATATAACTTTATATAAATAAAGTTATATTTGGTGTTTTTTATTACATGACATTAATAAATTAATTTTATATCAAGGTGTTTCCTCATTTTATAACAACCATATATTTGATGTTCTAGTTTGATTTCTTTTAACTAAATTGTATATGAATGTAATGTTAATCTGCATTAATTAATTTCATATGCTTTTTAAAAATTATTCAAAACTACTAAGAATTATTGAATTCTACGTATCATGATTAAAAAATAAATTATTATGTGCCATACATAACATTCACATAACTATATTACTATAAACTAATTTTCTATATCAAAACTCTAAATTAATCTGGAATTTTATTGCAAACATACAATTGTTTCAAGCTTGTTCTATCAGTAAAGTTTTTAAAATATGATACCTCGAGAATTTACTTTGATAATATCAGTCATATTAAAATTTTAAAATCATATTTAAAGGAAAAATTAAACCTCGAGAATTTACTTTGATAATATCAGTCATATTAAAATTTTAAAATCATATTTAAA
>JAPDSC010140974.1:3133-42400 GCA_026290005.1 Latrodectus geometricus
AGTCTTGAGTTTGATGTCAGATGCAGTTGAAAACGGAAGATGGAAGTTGCATATTTGCTTTTGGCACGCATCTCGTTTGAGGTAGGATATTGGGGTTCTTCATTTGGGACTTGAGAACACTGCTAACTATCTGTAAAAGTAACTATCGGAGTGAAGACTAATGCCTTTTAATATATCTTCTGTAATACTTCAATAAAACTGAAAAATCATTTTTTATGCGTGATTCATACCCGCCTTTTAATTACAAATTTATTATTTATTGCATATTTTGGTACAACTAGGGACAAAACTGATTGCAGCTTAAGGAGTGGGGTATTCAGGGGGTGAGGCTAACTTGCCCTAAAGCAAATACTTATGGGCTGGTTTTGATGCTCCAAACATGGTTGTAACCAAGAAGTTGCAAACAAACCTTTCATGCGCTTATTTTTTTTTTCTCATTGACCAATTTCAGAAAAACCAAGAAGAAAAACCAGAAGAAAAACCAAGCAAAATTCTCATTAACCAATTTCAGTTTAGAAGCAACAACCAAGCAAAATTCTCTAATATTCATCCTAACATCCTCAGAATCATGATATTATATAGAAGATATTGAGACCCTTTCTCTCAACTAAAATAGAATAAAGTGTTTTAAAAGTATTTAATATCTCATAAGAGATATAAATATAACTGCATCATTATAAATACACTTAATAAAAACTAAAATACAGATAGTGAGAATTTTTTTTTTATTTTGAAATAATTCTCATTTTATTTCGCTTACCCACATATTATAAAAAATTAATATTTCATGTAATAGGCGACACCGGGAAAATGTCAAACTGCTAATAAAAAATAGCAGTCAATATTTATTCGAATCCATAAAACGGATATATGTATAAATTATAGTTATTTTAGACGTTAAAGTAAAAAATGTTTGTCGTTATGTAGGTTTAATGATAGTGATGTTCTGAAATAGAAATATTAAAAAGACAGTGATATTACTTTATTTTAAAATTTAATTTTGTTATGAAAAATCAAACATTTTAATAACGTATCATAAAAGATCAATACACACCACAAATTTTGCTTAATTTCATTCACAATTTTCTGAACAATATTTGATTTCATTTAAATTATTTTAATTAAAAATTTAAGATTGTTTAATTTAAGTAGAATTAATTTAAAATAAAAGCACATATATCTAAAATAATGCTATATATGTAAATGATAATCATTTTAATCTCATTTTATGATATTTGAAAATTATTTTTTAAATTTTTATTTCATTATATATTATTTTTCTTACATTTGTCACTCAAAAAAACCATTGTTTTTAATTTTATATTTTATCTTACATAGAGGTTTAGGAAATCAAAATTGTGTTTACAAGTGTTTTTAGGAAAAGAAATTCAAATTGTTTTTACTTCATTAAATGTTTGTGCTTTATTATACAAATTGAAAAAGTACACAAATATTCATGACAACTCGTAAAATATTAGTTATTTAGTAAAACATTAGTAATATATGATAAATATATAAAAATGAATTTTTATTTACATATTTATTATTTTTGTTAATTTTCTACTTAATTTTAACTATTATTTATTGAATTATTCTGTAGATCAACAGTTTTATAAAAAATAAGTTTTTTTTTTTTTTTACATAAATACTGAAACAAATCCAAACTTAGTTTGGATCATTTACGTGAAATTTTTCAGGAAAACTTTGTAAAAAATTATTTTGGAAAACTTTATACCAATTAAATCTTACATTTAATGCTCGAATTTTCTTTAGATTGGAGCATGTGAATTGTTGGTTTTTATTTCTATGGGAGTATTTTACTGTTTATAATTTTTTTTTATATTGTACAACATTGTTATTATATTGTCCCTTCTGTGCATTTAAACAGAAAAATTTTATCTAAGATATCCCATTTTGAAATTTGTTTCAAATTTTGTAAACATCTCAATTGAATTTATATACACTGGTGTGCAAAACGTAAGCAACAGGTGTTTTTGCGAGAAATCATGTGAGGGACATGAAATTCAGACATGAGGCACATCATTTTGTACTTAAAGGATGACGAAAGTATACTTAAACAAAAATGAATACAATGCATACAGTATGGAATCAAACAGAAATAGGCTTTGTTGAACTCACAGTATCCCTGCACAAGATCAGCTGTCCAAGTGGAACAATAACAAACAGATGTTCCTTAGTATGGGGCATGCCCTCCCCTTACTGCAATGGTTGCTTGGCACCGTCTCCCCATACTCAGCACCAGATTGTCCTGCAGTTCTTGCGGTAAGAGTGCCCATTCCTAAATCAGCATCTGTTTCAGTTGCTGCTTTTTCCCCGGGGGAGGCAACCGTGCCGCAATGCGTCTCCCTAAATCATCCCACACATGTTCTATGCGATTTAAATCAGATGAGTACGCTGGCCAACCCTTCGGGTGATGTGTTCCCTTTCCAGTAGCTTCTGAACAGCATGAGTCCGCTATAGCTGTGCATTATCATGCATAAAAATGAAATCTGCTCCAGTGGCTCCTCGGAACAGATTCTCAAGGGGAATGGTTACTTCCTGACAATAGCGATCTCCAGTTATAGAGCCTCTGTTGAAAATGTGGAGCTCAGTCCACCTGTTCAATATAATGCCTCCCCAGACGAGAACTCCAGGACCACCATAATGGTCTCTTTTTGTTATGTTACTGGGAGGAAACCGTGTCCCAACCTCCCTCCAAATCAACTGGCGTTGAGAATTGCTTGTGCCACTGAAACGACTCTCATCTGTGAAGAAGATGCGACTCCATTTATCAAATGTCCAGTTTTTGTGCTCTTTGCACCACTCTGAACGGTGCCGCTGATGGCGAGCTGTCAATGGAATGCAGAGTTTGGGACGGCGGGTGAATAAGCCACCTTAGTGAAGGCGTCTGGCTACAGTAAACCACGACACTTGTCACCCATTGCTATACACAGTTGCTGAGCAATGGCACTTGCTGACTGGTTTTGAGTTTTTTTCGTCTGCAGGACGATATAGGGGTCATCCACTGCAGTTGATTTTCTGGGGTGGCCACCACCAACCAGTGATTCTGAAGACTTTCCAAGTCCGCGAAACGATACTTTTGTTGATTCTGAACTCTTCAGCTACGCTGGTCACACTACGGGCACTCTTACTGAAAGAACTGCTCGACAATCTGGTGCTGAGTATTGGGAGACGGCGAAGCAGCAACTGCAGTAAGAGGAGGGCACATCCCATACTAAGGAACATCTGTCTGTTATTGTTCCTCTTGGAATGATCTTGTGCAGGGATACTGTGAGTTCAATAAAACCTATTTTTGTTTGATTCCATACTGTATGAATTGTATTCATTTTTGTGCAACTATGCTTTCGTCATCCTGTAAGTACAAAAAGATGTGTCTCATGTCTGAATTTCATGTTCCTCAGATAATTTATCACGGAGTTATGGCATAAAAACAACCTGTTGATTAAGTTTTGCACACCAGTGTATCTTTCAAACAGTAAAAGCTTGGCAAATATTAGTTTGGGGATGAAGAAATCCATTATTTTTACGTGAACATTAAGTAACTTCTTTCGGATTCGCTTTATAAAAAGGTTTAAAACAGTTTTCATGTAGATTTTTAGGTCTTACTCTAAGCTACGACTGCCGACATGCGGTCAACTTCAATAATTTTTGATATTTTATAGACATTATCGATATTGGTGTATCCATGCGAGGTATATCTTTAACATCAAAAATACCCTAACGGAATTGAAACAAAATTGTACGTAACTGATTATTACATTCTTATCTAAGACAATAAATACTTTTCACAATTTTATCCACCTGGCTAGCATTTTCGCCATCTTAAAAATAATTAAAATGTATCGAATTTTCTGTTTGTCGTCTTCCATTTTTAAAACCTTGTACTCATAACTGAATTAATCAAACAGAAAACTGCAAGAGAATATTTGAGTGTCCAATGTCGCCTTTCCAAAGAGCATAAGTCTGAAATTGTTTGATAGATACCTCACGAAAGATTGATTACAGACATCTACCGAAAAATAATGGACAACTTTTTCCCCAACCTAATACGTTGCAAATTCTGCAAGCGATATAAGCAATGCTTTTATAAAGAGTTCTGTTAACGTTCAGAAATTTTGATCCAATGATTTTTTCCATAAAATAAACGTGGAATATCCGAAACATTTGTGAAAAATAATACCATGAAATAATGGCGCAAGCTGTCGCAAGAGTGGTTAGTGTTCCTGACTTATAGACTATTGGTCGAGGTTCCGGCATGCCTCCAGGTTTAACCATGGATTTTCCTTTCTTTGTTGTGTTTCCTTGTCCTTTCTTCTGTGATGACGAATGAATGTGACTGACCTTATAAACGGGTTTGTAATTTTATGGCGTAGGTAATGCTACTCGCTTTTGAGGCAGGGTTTGCAGGAGCCCATCAAATAACGATAAATTAGTTGCAGTTTTTGGGCTTGCTAGGGAGAAGGGTTAGTCATCGTGTACCAACCGTTAGAAAAGAAAAAACAACTGAACTTGCTAATGGAATGTACTTTCAACAATACTGGGATGCTTCACTGAAGTTAAGATGAAAAAAATTATATGTAGACATGACAGCTTGAGGGAATTCATTGGGGTAATTTCTTATTCCTTTCTTATATCGGTGAATTAATTACACAAAAAAGTACTGTCAGTAATTCGATGAAATCAATGCAAAATTGAAAATCGAACACCCATCATTTGTTAAATAATAAGTTGAGAGGAAGTAAGTTGATTAATAAGAGTGAGATTGCTGACTATTTTAAGCTCTTAGCCATAAAGATTTTACTTTTATAAAATAAATTTTTTAAATCAAGGATTTAATAAACTTTTGTAAAATAAATGTACAACGATCCATTCAAATATTATTTTTAGTAGTATTTTATAAAATGTGAAATTGATTTCCTGATTATCTACGACAGTACTTGGTTACAAATATTAATGACAAAATTAAATTTATAGTTTTTGATTATAATGTTGGGCTGTTAAGAGTTACCCTTTCAGCATTACAAAGCATTGAAGTGATGGCAGTTTAGAGAAGCACTCATTGGGTAAACCAGGGTGGACCGGAAAGAGGTTCTTTCTAATTTAGAAGCAGAAGGCAAGCAGAAGACCTTGAGACTTTGTCTGTCATCCCATAGGCAATATTTCACTTGGAAAACATTTCGATCACGATTTATTTAACATGGCTCAACCCTAAAAACTATGGCTCAGTCGTAGTAGAGAACACGACGGATGTTCAGTTAGGTTAAGATTCAAATTCGATACCTTCAGATAATAAGAGAGAACAGATAACCAATCAGGCCAGTGCGGTCTTAATACTAAATTAATTAAAAAATGAATTTTTGCAGCACTCATTATATTCAGTGAATTTTTTTAACCAATGATTATTTTTAAAATTCAGAACTTTATTTTTAATAGACAAAACAGCATAGAAAATGAAAATAGGTTAAAAATTTCCGTATTAGAGTTTATTGATTCTAAATCTCATGATTTCTGTAAAACATTTCTATATTAAAATCTCGTTGGAAAAATTGTTTTGAAACACATATATTTTCATTGAATGAAAAGCTTTCGACTAAATATGTGTTTAAAAAATCCAGTATTTTATATACACTAACCTAATATTGTGCCAAATACAAAAGCACAATAAACATCGGGAGATAATGCATCTATGGATAAAAATGTGATATTTATTGCAAGTCTATAATATTTATTGAATTCGCATCAAAACTAAAAACTAATGTAGACAATTTTAATTATTTCCAAAATAACAAAAATCATTGTATAACATGAGATATTAATAAACTTCACATTAACAACATTTATTAAGGAGCTGTTATATTATTTTTGGTGTTTCAATACCATAGATGTTATTTTAATTGCTGTAACCAATCATTTTGTTGAGATTTTTCTATTTTTCAAACCAGAAGCATTAATGATAGTTTTCACAAATTATCATTGATACTTCAGCTTTTATATAAAAAAAATTGACATTTGATGAGTTATGAAGATTTATTTGACGAGTTGTAAAAATAGTTAAAAAAGTTCACACCAATATAAGTAAACTATTCATGGCCCATAAAACAGTGTCATGAATTTTATGTAACAATCAGTGACAGTTACTTTGAAATATTACTATTTAAGACGCTGAAGTGAAAAGTAAAGTAGATATTTTTGGTATTTTTTAAAGACAAACGGAAAATAGAATGAATAGTTTTGAAGACATTTGATGCTTTATAAGAGGTATTAAAAAAATGAATCCTAAGATTTAAAATCTAATAAAAACATGAATAAATAGGAATATGTAAAGCATTCGGAAATAATTCTCGTTTTTTTATTTATTCAGGTATTGTAAAAAAAATTGTTCCATTC
Source organism: Latrodectus geometricus (assembly GCA_026290005.1). Taxonomy (NCBI): domain Eukaryota; kingdom Metazoa; phylum Arthropoda; class Arachnida; order Araneae; family Theridiidae; genus Latrodectus; species Latrodectus geometricus. Next base: position 9,542 of record JAPDSC010140974.1, read on the forward strand.
AATAGATGAAACCTACATTTGAGGAAAATGTCAAATGGAAAATAAAGAATGAAATGACATTCAGTTTATAGCAAATCTATATTTATTAGAATCCATAAAAAAGAAATATATTGCATAACTTATATTTGCTTACTTCAGTAAGTAAAGTAAAATAATTTCTTATGTGTTCAGTAGATTTAATGATAGAAATGCGAAATGACTGTAAGATTATCAAAATATCAACTGAAATAAATGATATTAGTATGATTCAATTTTTCTACATTAAATTTGAAAAATGTTTATAAGAAATCAAGAATTTTGAACAGTATATTAAAAAAATAATGATGAAATAACTGTCCATCATAAAGTTTATTTAGTTTTTCAATATTTCGTAAGAAATCATTATATTAGTTTGGGGAAGAAGAAATCCATTATTTTTACATGATATTTATGTAACTTCTTTCGGATTCGCTTTGTAAAAAGGTTTAAAACAGTTTTCATGTACATTTTTAGGACTTGTGGGCAGCTAAAATTGCTGACATGCGGTCAACTTCGATAATTTTTGATATTTTATAGCCATTCTCGACGATGCTGTATCCATACGAGGTGCATCTTCAACATCCAAATACACAAACGGAATCGACAAAACCAAAATTGTGCGTAACTGGTTGTTACAGTCATATATAGGACGATAAACACCTTTCACAATTTTAGCCACCTGGTTAGCATTTTCGCCATTATAAAAGAAAAACTAAAATGTATCGAATTTTCTGTTTGTTGTCTTCTATTTTTAAAACCTTGTACTCATAACTGAATTAATCAAACAAAAAACCGCAAGAGAATATTTTAGTGTCAAATGTCACCTTTCCAATGAGCATAAATTTGAAATTGTTTGATAGATACCTCACGAGATAGCGATCACTACAGACGTCTACCGAAAAAATAATGGATAACTTTTCCCCCAAACTAATATTTTAAAGGAATTTTTTCTTTAAGGAAGTTTTTCTTATTTTAAGCCAAGAATGGAAATTTTATAATAATGTGATATTATTTTTATAATTAAGCTTAAATTACATTCACTAATTCATAAAAAGTTTGTTTATAAAAATATATTTTATTTAAGAAACAGTGTGCGCATGCGCCCCATTGGCGGAATCAATGAACAAATGGTTTAGTTGAACAATTGTATTATAATTTATATGTTTATGTGAATTTTTTGGAAACATTTTGGTTGTAAAGGAATTTGACATACAACTTTCAAAGGGTGGACTGCGGCTCTACCTGTAACAGCAGTAGAGTTGGTAGTCAGCTCGGGGTGGGTGCTAGAGGTTTTCTATGTTTCCCTCTAGATGCATGTAAATACGGCATACTTTCCCACAAAGTCCCCGTAACAGGCATTCCTCGCAGCCCGCACTTGTTAAGGTGATGCTCACAGCGTGGGCCTCACTTCGCGATCGGGCTTTGTGGTTTGACTTCAGTAGTATAAATAAACGGGAAGTGATGCATACACGTTGGGTTGGTGGGGTGGTTTATCTGGTTTGTTCCGGTATCGAACCAACCGTCTTCGAGATGACTAGCTATACCATCGGCTGAGCGGAGCATTAACTCGTCTGGTATGGTCACCAACTGCCGGAATGGTTGTTTTATCTTGCCTGGAGAGAGACTCGGTGTATCCCAGTGATGGATAGCTCACGCAGCGGACACCAAAGGCCTTACACTCGCTTCTCAAGTAGGCCGTCCGACTGCGGCGTCTAAATGAATTTGACATTTCAGGCAAAAACAAATCGTGAAGTTTTCGCGCATTTTATATCGCCAAGAAACACTATTTTCACTTATGGTGTGTTAGATTCAATAAGTTCGTATCTGTTTTGGTAAAACCGTTGGTGATGGATGATCTTCATTAGGATGTGTCAAATGTAATTTAATTTCATCAGAAAGCTTTCCTTGTTTTAAGGTTCTAATAGAGCAGTCATTATATTAAATTTAAAGTATAAAATGGCTATTTATATAATAACTTAAATTCTATGCAGCTTCTGTTAATGTATTAAATAAAAAATCAAAATTTGTTCGAAAGAAGCCACAAATTAAAAAAAATCATAATTTGAAATAAAACTCCAAACATTGAATAAAATGCGGATTTTCTATCTTCACTTAATTTACATTCGTTTTCTATAAATGGCGCGTTAAAGAACAATTTACATAAAATAAAAGAAAATTAAATTAAATTATTTGTTTACCTTTATTTTAATTACATAGCTTACTATTTTAAACTACTATAAAACCCAAGGTTACTCTCAAGAGGAATAATTAAACATTTTCAAAAGTTGAACTTATCGATAACCATTTTAAGAAACTATTTATTTAGAAAAAAAAATATCTCAAAATATGGAAAATTACCTATATTTTGAGAATATTTATTTAATTTAAATTTTCAATCAATAAAGCTTCATAAATATGCTCTTATACTTCCATTATACTTTTTAAAATTTTTTACTAACATTTCAGAATAAAATATTGTTGCACATTTTCGTAATAATGGTGATTATTAAAATAATGATTGTAATAATACATTAATTTCACATAATACACTTCTCCTAATCACACAATTGTATAGCATTTACAATTTATGGCATGAACATAATGCAGATTTAATTTTACACGATCGCTGTTTTTATTTAATTATGAAGTTATCCTCTTTTGTAGATTAAGATTTTTTAACAATCGGTTGTATATTTTCATATTATTTTTGTACCTTACACTACTTTAGTAAAAATTTGATTTGACAATAACAAAAGGTTGATTCATTGCTTTACTCGCCGGAGGAAAATTGTGGCAACATAGTTTTCCTTGGGAAGTTTCGTTTTTACTGAATGGCAAACAGAGTGGATAATCAAGAGGTGGAGATATATACAGATGCTGATATCTCGCGCTTAGCATGTTTCTTTTTTGATGTGACTTGATACTGGGGTGTCTTCGCAAATGTTTTCTTGTTAATGTTTATATAAATACTTTAAAAGGAAATTCCTATATACATTATATAGTTGTATGTAAATAATTATTGGCAATTTAATATTTCTTGGATAATAATAAAAAAAAATTGTGACATAGGATACAAGGAAAGTGGCACTTACAAAGGAAAATCTAATCAAAGTTTACCATGGGCTAGTAGTAGCTTTATCATGGCCAAGAGTATAAAGTCTAGAACTTGAACCCATTTACAGATGAATGATGGGATATCGGGGTATTGTGATTCTATTTTCCGAATTCGCAACTGTCAGAGGATGCACTGTGGAGAGTTTTCCGATATTATACCGGTTCAAAGAATGCGAAAATTCCCAGTTTTCCTCACTTTCGAATGTGTATATGGCTTGCCATCTAAAGTGAAGTCCTTTGAGAAGATTATAATACGCATCAAACATCTTTCAATAGACTTTGGCGTTAAACTGTCCATTACATTGTGAGTTAGAGCTAAATTCATCAATTAAATCAAGTTCACCACATGAAAGGAAATACTTATTTAATTTCAGTGAGTTATATATATATATTAAGTAAAAATGTTTTTTTTCTAATCGTTTTAAAATATTAATTATTTTTATTCCACTAAAATTATATATTTAGTAAGTAAATATACTAATTTCTCTAATATTTCCTTCCTAAAATTCAGTACATATTTTTTATGAAATATATTTTAAATGAAAATATGTTTTTCTTTGGAAAATTATATTACTTACAAACAGCAGATCCTTCCTATAAATTGCTATTTTCTATTAAATGAAAACTTATGCATTTCTACTAGATAAAAATTTATGCTTATTTAATATTTATTTACTGATTACTCTTAGTTAAGTTCATACAAGCCCCTTTTGTTTCTTGAAAAAGTTATATTTTTTACAAGTAGCAAATTGTTTTTGAAACACGTTTTCAAATTTAAATTATTGATAAAATTTAAAACAGGTATTCAGTCTACTTTTAATATGAAATTAATAATTAATTAGCCTTGAATACTACACAAGCTTCATAAGGATCCTTAATTTTACCATAGATGACTTAAGCTGTATTCATTATTTCAATTTTGTTAACAAAATAAATTTTATAAATATTGTTCATTTTAAGGATTTTTCTGAAAAACGAAAAATCAGTATTAGATAAAAAAAATTTTTTTTTTTGAATATGAATTTGTTTGTTGCTCAATTATTTTTTTTTTGCACAAGCGGGCTACTTGGACCAGGACCTAGGCTTATGATAGATTACGAACTACTTACGAACATCTAAACCCAAGGTGGAAATCGAACCCACGAACTGTTGAACCGAAAACCAGAGCACTAGCTATTCGACGGCTTATACATGTGAAATTTGAAATTAAACTTTATAAATCTTAAAAAAGAAATTAGAGTAGAAATAGTGTAAAAACATAAATATAAATATTTGAAAAGACATATAATTTAAATATTTTTTATAAAACTGTGTTTTCTTCGAAGCACATGTTAGTGAAACAGCTTATGATTATGAATTGTTTTCTCACTTTTTTCTGTCGCATAAAAATATAATTCCTTTATATATCATCTAGCATGAAGTGTTGAATTGTAAAACTCAGATAATTGCAATTTACACCCAACCTAGGAAAATAAATAAATTTTTTATTATTTAGTCTGAACCAAATGGAATTGAAAAACTGTATTTAGATGAGTAAGTTTGTTACATAAGAAAGATTCTTTTGTTTTTATTAAATCCACACAAAATGCTCATTAAAATTACTGAAGAAACTCAAAAATCCAGATTATCTGGAAAAAAGAGCAATATTAATCAATGTAATTTAGTATACCATCTTTAGCCACGTGCATTTCGCCCACGAAGCTATAGGAAAAAGATCTTTGCACCTGCGTATCGATAAACAATCACACCAATAATGTTATGTCTAAGTAGAAATAATGTTTTATATCAATTATGATATTATTTAAACTGACCTGCATTATACAAATTTATTGTTGTATTGTAATAAATTAAAGGCATTATGATTTCGATTTAAGAAAAAATATATTTGCTTCATCAAGCTCTCATTTGATTATAATTATGTCAGTGAATAGGGACTTAATATTAAATTTATGAAAAGTTTTTATTACAAATAAATTATTTCATTGATTACTTTTTATTTATTTAATGAGTAAAAAATAAAAAAATAGTCATTAAGAAAGTAGAAAAAAGAACACTAAAATGTTTCATTCATTGCTGTATGGTCATGAAACTACTTTTTATAATTCTAACTCAAAAACATTTTAAAACTTAAATTGCTGTAGTTTATAAATTTGGTATTATACATTATGCTATGGTTCCAAGCAAATTTTGCGTAATGGTTCATGTTTTTAAATTGAAAAAATACTTATTTCGTACAAAATATTAAAATATTTAATTTGAACTTAATGAATATCTAATATTGGCTAACTAAACATTGTTAAAATTTAATAAAATGAATTTCTTAAATTAGATTTTTCTTCAAATATGTTTCAGTTAATGCAATTTTCATGAACAGTTGTTTTTTTTTTAAATTATGAAATAGCGTATTAAAGTTTCGTAAACTAAATTTGCATAGTGCTGTTGAATCAAAAGGAATCCAAGTTGAAATAGGAAATTAAATTCTACATAAATGCAGTTAAGAATTTTGGTTTTCAAACTTGCAATATTTGCGCAATTTATCATCTATATAATACAATTTAATAACATTATTGAATTACAATTTATTGAAATTAAATGCAGTGTTTTGTAAAACCTTCAATATTTAATCATCTTATATAGAATGTAACAACTCTAGAAGGAAAGTAAAATAAGAATTTGTGGAAAATCATAATAAACGAGCAAAATGTTTTTCAAATAACTATAATCTTCTTCTTTCTTATCCTCTAAAGTCTGACGGAGTCAGACAAGATCTAGAATTCTGTAGCCTCTTCAAAAGTCCAGTACAAGAAGGGCAGTTGCATAGAGGTCCTCCCAAGAAAGGCCCATACAATCCAAAATGTGCCGTGGTGAAGCCTTGTGAACACCGCACTTTGTGCAGGAGTCGTACTTCTTTCTTCCCTCAAAAAACGAGAGGAACTTAATGTACCCACTGGCGAGTCTTGTAAGCGCAGTTGAGGAACCTCTATCACAGTCGAGGGCAAGGACAATCCCCGGCTTCCCATCCATATACCAGAGGTGAGTTGGAGGAACCCTCCAATCCACCATATTTTGTTCCTTTTTCCAACATTACAACTCCTGAAAGTTAAGGGTAGATGGAGTTGGAATCGGTTGATTGCATCCCTCCCTTGCAAGTTTGTCTGCAAGCTCGTCTGCAAGCTCGTTCTCAAGGATATCTACGTGTGAAGGGATCCACTGTAAATGAATCTCGTGATAAAAATAACTATAATTGATCATATGAACCCTTCTTATTTTATCGAAAGAAAAAGAATGGCTATTTTAGTTATATTATGTGTGTAAAAAGATACAAGGGCAATATCAGCAGCAATGGCAAAGAAGTTGACAAATAGTATCTCTTTTTCACGAATTAGACAAATGTAACAGAACTATCAATCTGATTGAGAGATTTATTTTCCAGAATATTGCAGAATTCGTGAGCTTTATGAGATCTTTATTTGCCATCGACTAAAGTGAATTCAGAATAGACAGTAGCCTCGATAAGGTAAGATACACCATACTAATCACTGTTTTTAAAAAAGAATATACAGATATTCTTTTTGAATTAGTCCTTTGTTGCTATAATTATAGTTTTCTTGGACATTGGAGGTTTAGAAGTCAGTCTTGGTTTCTTTGGACATCAAAACACTCGAAGATCATTAATTAAACTGATCCGGAAATAATCAATGAAAAAAATGGCCATTCTTTGACTCCTTTTTGAATTATTCCAATCGTTTCATCATGTAAAAACTAATTTTCCTGTCCATAAAATGTGCGCTACCAAAACAACCCTCGTTCACGAACCATCCTGAAATTAATAAACCATGGATTCTGCCACAAAAATTTATGATTGATTCGAGTGGCTTAAGCATTCCGACTGTATCTTACTAAAACGGATAAATAGTAATCATCTTTAGGCATCTTGGCTATCAGATAACCTCGCTCAAATTTTCTTTTGAACGATCTGATATTCTGAAAACAATTCTATGAGTTGGACATGTCTGAGATTTTCATTGAGTGTCTTAGCATCACACGATTCTTACCATTTGTGGTTGGTCAACTTTCGAAATAATTTGAATTTAATACATTTCTGTAATAAAATTTATCAAGAAATATAATGAAATCACTAATGCTTAGTTTTGTCTAAAACATATATATATAAGGATTATAGTTCTCTACTGGAGACACACATACACCAATAAACACTTATATATTCGACAAAGAATATTTTCCTTTTTAAAATTAAAAAGTAATATTCCATTTCTTTGTATATTTAACAAGAGGAATTATTTTGGATTTGTGATAGGACTTTATTCTTTACTCCGGAAAGTCTCGTGTTCGATTCCAGCCATTTTGGAGCAACATAAGATGCGCTTTCTGCAGCCACGGCTGTGAAGCATTATAAGATATTTGTAAATTACTTTCCTTTGCAACACGTGAGCACTAACAACTATCAATAGAAAAAATGGACACAAACACAAAGGATGTTTAAGATAATACATCGCCTTTTGATTAATAATCAGTGTGATAATGAATAATCATAAAATCCAATAAAATGTACAAAATTTCTTAATTAAAATCTTAATTTTACGTTAAACTATCAAACAAATACCAACTGATGATACGAGATATTTGTCAAGAACCCGTAAAAATACAATATATATTATACAGACGTAAAAAATTGGATTTCATTGAAATGATAAAATATAACAACTATTTAAACGAAATAAAATGTATCGAAATTCAGATCAGTACATTTGATATTCTATTTTTTACTAAATAATGAAATGTTTTATTTATTTTTTTTTATCAAGACCACATTAATTTTTAAAGGTACAAAGGTGAAATATATTAAAATAATTTATGATATCCTATTTAGCTACACATATTCTAGATATACATAAATGTGGAATCAAGAATATGTTACTTATATCCGTAATTACCATTTGATTAAATAATATTATTTTATATTAAGAAACTTCTATAATACACTCTCCAGGACAATTTAGATTTAAGTATAAAAAATTGATTTATTACAGTAAAATAATAATCTGCTCTATTGCTTTTTGAAAGGTTAAGTTATCAACTTCACAAATATATTTTATGGAATTTATATAATGTGATATTTAAATACTATAAAAGATAGAAAATGTATTATGGAGTAGAATAAAAACGCAACGTTTATAATGCAACATAGATGAATAAGCATGCAAATAAATTTTATGTTAAATAAAATAAACATTATTAAAACAGAAAAAATTGTAAAATATTTTTTCATGGCAAAAACTCAGATATGATGTTTATATAATACCAGCTGATTTTTAATTCTCTGGTAAACAATGTTAATATATAAAGAAAATCTTTCTTTCGCCAAATTACAGTATTCCACATCGAAAAAAATGGCATCATCTAATGTTATTGCAATTGTACTGCTTTTTGCATTGGCTGTTATTAGTGGAAGTAAGCTCCTTTTAAAGTTACATATTTTTTAATATTTAAATAACGTGATTTTGAAAATTTAGAAATACGAACAATTTGAATTGTATTTTTTTATAAATATGTTCCTAAGTATCACAAAAATTCTACTATGTGATTAAAAAAACTGTATGCGAATACGTTATTATTTATATTTCGATTATTAATTTTATTTATTATGGAGATAATTTTACTTGTTTTAAAATTTTATATTCAACTAAGTTTTCTGTTATAATATTATAAATGATGTTACTCAATACATAAAAAACGTTTTACATTCTTTTTTGTACCAAAAAAGCCAGTTTGTAGTAACTTAAAATACTTTCATTATTTATAATTTATGCTGAAGGGTATTTTAAGATTCCTATAAATTTTGTTGCGAGTTATTGCTCTTCAAAAGGACTATTCATAGATATATTCTTAGGCTTTTACACAAAAGAGAAAACCTGGAAAATTCCCCAGAAGCATTTAAAACTGATTCTTAAAACAAATTGTTATATTCAGGAAACTTTATAATATAATTTAAAATACTTCGTATATTTATTTCTTTTTAGCGGTTTAACATTTTCCTTCGCATCAAAGTTTTGCAAATATCTTAAAAGATTCATTATTTCTAATAAAATAATTCATAAATAATTTTATATTTAAATATTATATATGATAAAATCATTTTATTTAAAAATTATGAAAAAGATATACTTTTAACTAAGTTTTTTATTTGTTAAGGGATTTGGTAACAAGTTATACACTTGAAATATTTAACATGGTATTAAATCAACGTTGAAATAAAAATATATTTCTTCTATTATACTTCACGTAAAAAATTAAATTAATTATGAAAGACAGAAAATCCAAATAAATTCATTTCAAATGTTTAAATTTTATGAAAAATACCAGAATTGTTTGTTTGTATCTTTCTGACAGTAAAATTAATATTGTAAATATAAAATGCGAACATTTGGCTTAAAATAAGGATGTAAATTTTTATGGCAAATGATTTTATAATAATGATAAATTTTAGAATTTTTTACTTACAAATTCTATACATCTTGCAAAAATTATTTCTGAATTAAATATGATGTTAATGATATATTTTAATTTTTAGTTGAGTCCAGACCTTCTGGTAAAAGTAAGTTAAGAATTCATGTTAATACGATAAAGTTTTCAAAACTTAATGTTGTCTTTAATATTAAAAACTCCTTGAATTACAAAATGTTAAATTTTCATTGAATTTTTGTAATAAGTATGAATCAGGATTTATACATTAATTTCTATTTTTCCTATTAAACTAATTAAATTTAATGATTTGTGATTCTATAAACTTTTAAAAAATTTATAAAATTACCAATAATTTGCACTACATGTATTTGTTTTTCGTACGTACTCACAAATTTAAATTATAATCCTTTAATAATACGACAAAGGAATAATGAATTTTTATTTAAAAATATAATTAATTAAGTGAATGTTAAATTCATGTTTGTGTTTTATGAATTTAATAAACCCTTTCTTTAACTTCTTGACATATGTATAATAAATTACTTTAGTATTTTATTATGATTATTATAATGATAATCGGACTTACAAATTTTCAACATTTTTACTACATAACTTTACAAAATTAATCACATTTTTTGTCAAATTTTTATTAAAAAATCAATAAAAATATTAAAGAAGGATGCTTTTTGTAGTAAATAATAAAATAATTATTGATAGTAAAAAATTCATTATTCCTTTTCTTTTTAATATTGTATCACCTATACCTGTTCAGTAAATGTATTTAATTTTTTTTACAAAAAAAATTAATTTTGATGTGAAATGGAATTTAAAAACCTTGCACAAGTCAATTTGCCACAGTTTGTTTGTTATTTTTGAAAATATGTGTTTTATCCTCATAAAAGTTAATAATTTTCGGCATAGATGTTTTGATACACGATTTCATTCCCAATATTCATTCCCAATTTAATGTAATAGAAAGTATATATAATTTAAATTATTATTTTTTCTTTTTCCATGTTAATTACATACTTTCTTTGGAATATAATGTTTGCTTAAAAATAACGCATAATATTTAATTATATTATTTTATTATTTATTTTAGCTCATGGTAAATACATTTTACTTATATCTATTAGTGTGTATACATACACGCATGCATACAAACATACATACATGTTATAATATTGCATACATAGAAGTCAGCTAATAATTTAATTTTTGTTCAGGAATTTTCCAATACATTATGGAAAAAAAAACATTGTCACACACAAAATCGAAGAAATTTTTTGTAAATTTTAATTGTTTTCTTGTAATGTGAGGATAGCTTTTCTTAAGCAATTATATATCCAATTTTAATGCAATATGATATACGAAATTTAATACCAATATTTAATAAACGGTTATTAAAAATCAATAACCTAAATTATATGGTAGTTTATAAAATTTAAGACTTATAATATTAGAGTAAATCCTTATTTTTTATGAAAGATAAGATTTTTGGACTAAAGCTGATTTCATTGATTCTACATGAAAGTATTACATTTCATTAGACATATGAAGTCTGTTAAGTTAAGGGCAACACATTCACTGATATTTATATATTCATGTGCAAGTCAGGAATAAGTGGTGATTTCATCTACAAATCACTGAACTTCATGCTGGGCAAAGATCCTCAGGTAACACTCGATGCATCATTTTATCGTATCATATCGTATGTATTGTATCGTATCAAATCAAAATTAAATTCCGTTCAAAGACTTGTATCGAGTATCATATGTGAAGAGCTATTTAGGCAGATATACAGTGTTCTTGTCTTTTGAATAAAGATATATTGTGATTTTAGTTGAGTGTGGAATTTGTAATAATGATGCATCGTAATTATATTGTATTACAGTTTACTTTTTTATTTCAATAAAAATTTCTTCTATTTTGTCGATCAGAGTCCATAAGTCAACAATGTTATATTCTCCTGTGACTTTCTCAATAAATAATATTTTCCACATTCAAAGAAATTGTTATATACATATCGTAAATATCATAGCTTCATGCTGGGAAAATATTCATTTCATAAAATTTTTATAAAATAACAAATTTATTTTAAAAATGTTTTAAATAATGTTAATAACGATGAATATTCTTTCATTAATTATTGAATTTTACTTTATTTTAGTTCACCACTACAGTAAGTAAAGTTATTTAATCTTATAAACAAATAAAGTGCTAGATTATTTTAAAAATTGTATTCTACAAATATACCTAATCAAAAATTCATATCGCAAATGTTTTTCAAAAATCCATAACTTTTAATAAAATAATATCTATTGTGTATGTTTCATTAATTCAAATTTTTTAATTATTTTAATTATTATATACATTTTTAATTTGAATTAATTATTTTAAATTTATGCTATTTCTTAATTTGTAATTTTTTATTGCATACACTAATTTATATAAATTACATGAAAATGCTTCAAATTTCCTTCATTGTTATTTTTCCTGCGGTCAAAATGATTTCAGTCTATTCATGATGGTTTAAATGTTTTTAATCTATATTTCAATTCATGAATATGTATTCATAAATTTAATTTATTTTAGCTTAACACCAAATTTAATATATTTTAGGGTACAAAATTTCATCGTCAGAAACTGCAACGAAAGTTGTAGATGAAAGCAACGTAAAGATTGGAGATGGTAAGAAATATTCAATGAAGTTGTACATATACATGTTAAATAGGTAGAATAGAATATGCATTTTAATTAGCTGTTCTTATGACACATATACAATACTTTTACCAATAAAAAACAAGTCATTAAAACGTAAAAAAATAATTTAAAAATTTTAAAATAAATTTATATTATAAAGGTGTTTTTCGGAAATTATTTACACTGAAAATGGAGTTATTAATATTAATAATAGATGTTTTCTTCTATGCAACAAAAATGAAAATTAAACAAAATTACAGAAAAAATTTCTTGAACAAATGAAATAAATGTCTCCTACTGTTAATGAAATAAATAGTTCAAATTTATAAAAACAAAAATATTCAGCTCATAGTAAAGTTATATTGATAAGAGTCTTATCTCATATTTTTAGTAACAACTTATATGATAAAATAGATACACAATATATAGTAATCAGATTTTGAATGGAATTTGTAACTATAACGTTTGATTAATTGAAATGAAATTGTATTGTTAGTTAAAGCAATTTATGTTGGAACATACGTAAAATATGACGATATTGACATGCATAGCTAAAGCTAAAATTAAACAGGTTATTTTGTTGGATTTGACTACTTCTGCTTTTAAATTCAACTCTATTTTTACAGATTGTTTACCAATAAATGAAAATTACATAATATAATCTGATTTGAAACTGTAATCATTATCATAATGTCTCTAAAATATAGTCATTTTTAAATTATGAAAAATGTATGATGTAATTAGAAACATTTTTGGATTGGTACAAAATTTGTTAAGATTACTATTAATATTTAGCTAAAATAAGTCAAACTTTTGGCAGTAATATAAATTGTAAGGAGTCTAACATTCTTATTCTATTATTCTATTCATTTTACTATAGGATAGTTATCAAAATATGAAATTTAATAGTTATTTAAAATTTAAATGTATATGTAGCAACGTCAACTAATATTTTGTTTTAATTCCAGGTCAGAAAAAAGAAGTCAGTAAGTAAATTTTAACAAATAATTAATTTGTAAGAAAACGTGCACCAAATTTATATAAAAGCTTACAACCATTACAATGGCATTTTGAAGAATTATCAAAACAGGATATACAATAATCAAATACACCAGAAACAGCTATTAATAGAAGAAACTTAAACTTGACTTTCTTTTGTATGCTTGTTCTATTGTACTGGTTAATCACAATAGGACTTGAATTAATGTAAAGTGTTTTTACTTATAAGTATATGTGAAATGTAAAATATTAACAAGTTATGTTAAAATAAATGTGTGAAACAGTTAAAAGTACATTGAAATCATGTTGTAAATAATACAAAACGTTCTATAATTAATTTCTAGTGCCTCATGAAGACTTTAAACTCTTTCACTTTTAAGATAAAAAACTCAAAATTGTCTTGTAATGTACATTTGTTTAAAGTTAGAAAGAATGTTCTCATAAAATACCAATCTCACTTAAGCCTTTTTACGATATTATATATCTTCATTATTTTTTTTTTTTATTTACGTTTCAACATAAATTACTCTGCTTTAAATATTTTTATGAAAATGCAAACTTAAGTGACTAAGCCATTCAACAGACGAATTTTGGGAGAAAACAACAAATCTGATTTGGTTATTATATATATATATATATAACAACTGCTAAATTAAACACAGTGGCACAACTGCCTATTCAGGTTAGGTGATCATCCTAATATGAAACTCTCAGTGTTTAGTTTCCAAACATGCTTGGTACTAAGTTTTATCTGTCTACTGAAGGAATGTAAAGATAAATTGATCTTACTCCAGCCTAGGATCGAACCTATTCCTTGGCAGCGTGAAACGCTAACTTTACACCACCGAGACTGTATAAACTGATAGTGTTTTTAATATAGTAATTGAGTCATGAAATATATTTGCGTTTAATATTTTAATTCTATGAAATTTTAAGGAAAATAACTATATATTATACTTTTTAAGCAGTTTAGGCCTTAAATTGATTTACAGTTTTTCCTTTTAATACACTGAAGTATTTATTTAAAAATTATATTAAAAACTTCATTGCATCAAAATGCAATCTAACAAATTAATGACACATTTTGCTTTTATTTTCAGGTAATGGCTGTGGTAAGATGATCAGCTTAGATTATTTTTTAAAATTAGTGTACATTCATTGAACTTAAAAAAACAATACATTTTGCATAATTCTATAAAAAACTTATAATAATAAATATTTTTCAGCTGGTCTCTTAACAAGTAAGAATTGTTGGCTTTTTATGGGTTTCAGAAAGTTTTAAGATAAAGAAGTGTATTTCTTCAGACTGAAAGTTTATTTAAGTTTAGAATGCTTTAAAAACTATTATTTCGCATTTAATAAAATCTCTTTATAAATTGTATGTTATTTTTAAAAAGAACTAAGGATATACAATGTTTAAAATTTTGCTTCACATATATATTACTTTATTCAGATGTACGGAATTTATTTGAAATAATTATATTAATGTAAAAGAATAATAAAACAGAAAGAAAGAAAAAACTATCAAAATTAAATATTATAACTAAGCAGAGTATAAATTTTCTATTTAATAATAAATATACACTGTATTTTTATCTTTTTATAACTTCTTATTTCAATGGTCATGATTCTTAAAACGAGTATTTTAAGTAATTATATATTGTAATATTTCATAATTTTTTTATCATTTTAGATGTTGTAGATGGAGGTAAGTGCTTACATTTTATGTTAGTACTTTTCTGTATAATAAATAAAAAAAGATAGCATAAAGCTTAATCAAATATAACGATCAAGTTAAAAGAAATCTCACTGTTCAATGTTATAATTTCATGTTCATAATGTGCGTTTATTGTAACTGTCTATTAATTAGGCTGTTGAAAATTAACCTTATTAACTTAATTCTTTGTATACATTCATTTAATTTTTTAACTTATTAATGTTTTTTGTAATATCTATAGAGCACTTTCGTACCAACAATGATTATTAATTTTTGAAAATAATCTGTTGCCTGTTTAATGATCATAAATATTTCTATTCTTCTTTGGGATAACATATTTTGAAAATATGTTATTTTCTGCATTGTATTATATTGTATATTGAGAGGCATATATTTATATTTATTCTGTATTTAAGAGTGCTACAGTATCATTCCAGATGATCTTTCATCATTTGCTGAATATTATTAATCTCATGAATTATGTTGAATTACAACTTTAACTTCATTAAATTAAATTTTCAAAATTTATTATTTATAAGATCTTAAAAAATGGCGATAAAAATTTGATAAATAAGTTTCGAGCTGAAATTATAGCCTCCTCTTTTTACTTCCCAGCTGAGCAAGACAATTATAAATTATGAAATGAGCATGAAAACTTATATTCATTCTCTGAAATCATTTTATGATTTCATGACCAAGAAGTTTTGAGTCTGATATTAGCATTATTTTGTCAAACCTATCAGATATAACTAAATATAAGCTGAATGACTATTTAGTTAAAATAATTTCAAAGTGGCTTAATAAAATCAAAACTCAAGAATATTTCATTTGTATTTAAAAATAAAACTACGTACCAGTACCAAGATTAGCAATATCAATATATATATACTGTAATAATTATTTATAATATTGTTTTATAGCTGGAGACGTTCTTACTGGTAAGCAACTTTTATTGTATTTCACATATTATCTATAAAGTTATATACGCAGTTAAAAATTAAAACTTTAAATTAAATTTTGTATTATACTTTCTTGTAACATCATATCAATGGAGTGTATTATAATGTCTATATTTGTCTATTTTGAAATATTATAACTAAATTTTAATCTTTTAAAATTATTTGAGTTTTTGATAGTAAAATATTTTGAATTCTATCAATATGAGTAGACCAGTGCAAGTATCGATTGCTAAATAAATTTTGAGATTTTGAACTTGAAATGTAATTAATACATAATATTGATTATAGTATTATCAGGAAACCTAGATATAGATAGAATGTCAAATAATATAGCATTATTTCATAATGTTCATTTGCAATTAATTAAATTGTAATGTTTTCAGCTACTTTTATTAAAAAATCATATTTTTTTAAGTAAAAAATTTGTTTTTAGAATATACATATTTATATTTTACTATTTATTTAATTTTTATATGATATACATTCAGTTTATTTGTTTTTTATTGCTTAAAAATTAAATTTCTAACTTTTTAAACTAAGATTTCCGTCAAAAAGTTTACTTATTTGAAGTAAATCATGTTAAATTTATTAAATTCTTAAGTGTCTAAAGATGTTCCTGAATTATATAATTAATAATAATAAGGTTACTCATTATTTTATAAGTAAGCAAGAACAATTTATCGTGGCTTATCTCGTCACCAAGACTTTCGGTAGACTTTAGACTCTTTGGTTTTTTACACTTCGCACTTTTGCATAGACACGACAACTACAACAACAACAATTTATCTGTTTTATACGTTGATTTTAAGAAGCAAAATTTTATATAAATTGATTTTAATACACTGAAAGAACAATACTTAAAAAAATAATTTATAAAATACGAAACTAAATCTTTTAATTACTTAAGTTTATAAATGTTTAATATGAATTCCTTTAATTCATAGGTGCAGTTGATCTCTGTAAGTATACAATTTTATTTAAGTTTCACAAAAGTTCATTTTGTAATTTATTTGAGAATAAAATTACCGTTTTCATGTATAAATTATGTTTTCATAATAGAACTGTACTAATAATTTTTAAATCTACTTAAAATAACATTTAAAATTAAGTGTTTTTATTTTATAAAATTCTCGTAAATGTATCCCATTTGTCTTAAAAATAATTTTAAATTCAAAAATTTATCTGTTAATCATTTACTTCAGGAAGTTTACAGAAAAAACTTTTATTTAATTAATTTTAAGATAATATATTAAGAAATAATATTTTTAAATATATTATCTTGAAATTAATTATTTTTTACGCAATAGACTTTCGTCTTTCTTTACTTAAAAAAAGAAACTTATTTAAACGTTTCTTTGATTAAATAATTAAATACGAAAGTCTGTTGCGTAAAAAATAATTAATTTTAAGATAGCATATTTAAAAATATTATTTTTTGAAATTATATTTTTAATAAGAAAGGGAATTATATAGGGGAAACCTTATTATCATTGGTTGTTACTTAATTTCTAAAATGAATTAAAATATGTATTAAATAACATTCATTTGAATTATATTAATATAGAACTTTTTTTTAATCAAATATTTAACATTATCAAGTTTCGAACATTACCTAATAGCGTCTTCAAAGTATACTAGATAAAACGAGTGGTTACAATCTCATATTAAAAATTTCTTCGTTGTCATATTTAATTTTTTAAATATTTCGTAGATGATTTACATCAATACTATTTTTTAAATTTGCAATAAAACTTTAATTGAGATTTTACATATGAACAATATCGATAATTACAATTTTCTAATAGCTCTAAATTAAATTTTCTTTTTGAGAATGATGATCAGTTCAGTCGTACCTATAGTTAAATTTTAAGTAATGTGGCTTATAGGTAATCAATAATTGTCAATAGTGAAATTTCTAAATTATCATCCATGGAAAACAAAAAACAAATTTTCATTTCATTATTATTAAATGCGGTTCAATTTTCGGGATTTTAGATTTCAATTCAATAATAATCTTCATATTAAACATAAAAATACAAAGTACGTTTCTCAAGACGAGAAAAATTTAGCCAATAAGCACAATAAATAATTTGAACTACCAATTTGGAATCATTTTGTGTTATTTTGATTATCCTTTTTTTGTATAAAATAAGAATTCTTGATATGTTATTGAGAATTTATGAAATAATGGCTTAAGAAAGCCTCTATAAAATATTTTATTATACCACAACACACTAATCTGGACAGAAGAAATATTAATTTGTAATTTTACTGACTGAATATATTTGCATAAGGCATATTTTTTACATGGTTTTAAGTCATTGGTCCAGGTTATAATATTAGATATTTAAAAAATTTATATGATAACGCTTCTTTGAACTCAGCATGCTATGGGTGATTTAATTTTTTTAAATTATATGCTAAGTTTTACAACTAGTACGTTATTTAATCCGCATTAGTTTTTTACATATTTCAAAGTAGATTGTGCAATGTTTAGAATAAATTAATTGCTGTTTGCTTTACTCTTAAATAATTGCAGTTATATAAGGCATTTAATGAAATGCTTGATAAATAAGACATTACTGTTTCTTCTTTACAGTGGGAGGTGCCATTAATGGTAAGTCAGTTTTCTGCATATAAAAATATTAAATATCCATTTAATTTGTCTCAGTGTAAATGATTTTTGTTTGATTTAGTTATATATTTTTCTTGTTTATGGACGAATTGGAAAATGTAAGGTAATTATTTGAAAATGCGGAATCAAAATACCAAATTAATAAAATGTTTCGATAATTTATGTAAATATGAAACAAAAAAACTGATTACCATTAAATGGGCTGCTTTTATACAAATACTAATTAAGTAATATTATGAAAAAGAGAAATAGCATATTTTGTATAAAAATAGATTCGCTACTTTTAAAATAAAGTATTCAAAAAGTTTTTAAATGCATTGGATAAATAATTGAATTAATATATATAGGATAATTAATTTATTTAATTTGGAATATTTTTAGATTAATTATTCTTCAAAATATAATTATCTACTGCAACATTGCACATACATAAAGACTTATTTCCCAGCACACATATCAAGTTATTTAAATTTATATTAATGCTAAATAAGCACTAATATTAATAGATGTCTTGTACATGTATTTCTCATTTTATTTCAATTTATTAATTGTTAAAATATTATATTTTTTATTTCAGGTTTAACTCAATCTGGAAGTGAGTGCATAATTTTTTACATTTTCATTTTTCCATTTAAATGAAGCATAAATTTTACAAATATATTTTTCTCTTTGTTCAGTAAAAATCATGAAATATATAATACATCTAAACTTACTGTTACATATGCAACAGGATAACAATATCTGTGACATTAACATAATGTTATTTTACAATATAAGAAAGCTGCTTCTCTGAGTTTTTACACATATCATAGTTTTTGATTTCTGTGAATTTCCTGTTTTATTTTTTCACATCATAAAATTATAAACAACTAAAAATAGTTTTTGTTTATGCAGTTTAATTTTTGTTTTTTAGTTTTAAATTGGTTTGAATATCGTGTATTTGAAGAAAAATATTAATTCAAAATAATTAAAGCAAATTAAAATTAAACAAATAATTTTTGTTAAGTTTGAGACAGAAATAACCATGTTCTTAATTTAGAAAGAAAAGTGAGCTTATCTTATTACAAAATGTGACAAATTTATCTTTTTTTTTTGTTGCATATTTTAGAAAATTCTAATATGATATTTTAAATACATATAGCAACCTATTTTTAAATTGTTCAAAATTTTTAACTCAACCTTGCACTTATTCTATATTTAAATTACTGTGTCATGTGTGTGTGACTTAATAATTATGGGATTAAATTATGAATTTACATTATATTGCTGGAGTTAAAAGAGTATGACACTGAAATTGAGACTCTTGATTGTAAAACACACTACGGTTAATTGGAGAAAAATTTCAGAAATTTTGAGAAATTTTTAAACAATATAAATATTTACATATTTTAAAATAAGCTAACATGTGAAAATAATGAAAGAAGTGGAGAAGAACACAAACTTAATTATATAATTACACCTCAATTTAATCTTTGGAAGTATTAGCTTGAATAATGGCGTTAATAAAAACTGAAAGTGTATTTTTAATGGAATTATAAAATATGCTGAATAATGATTGCCTCTTATGTTTGTTAAAATTATTTATTTTAAATATTTTTATCAGAAATTGATTGTGACATTGTTGTAACATACAATGTTTTGAAAATTTAAGGTGCATTTTTCTAATTCAAATTTTGAATTCTAGCTTTACTTGGACCAATTGGTATGTTATAATTTCATGTTTTTTTCCTATGAAAATACCGTATAATTGATTACGTGGAAAAATTTTAACCTTATCTAAGACTAGAAAAGAAAAACTTTATAAATCAAGATTTTGATTGCACAAAGTACCTTATATTGTATGTGTTATGATAAATTTTAAATTAGTTGATTTTCATTACTTTTAAATTTATCACATAGTTATTGAAAAATCTGTCAATACTTTATTATATTTCATTCCTATTACTTTTCTTTTAAAATGAAAATGTTGATCTTACAATTTAGATAGCATATTTATTCATATATTATAAATTCTAATGACATTTTTAAAATTAAAATATATGAAATAATAGCTTAAACAAACGTGTCGTCATTATGTTTTTTCTTTTCACCTAATTTCAAAACGCTTAAGGAAGATTCTTCTTATATATAAAAAAATACATTAAATAATATTCTTTCTTACTCAAAGACATCATAATTAATTTCTTTACTGTCTATATCGTTTAATACCTGGCAAATTAAACTACTTCTTTAGAAATTTCTTTTATTCTTTTGTCGTTCTGACTCAAACAGACATGGAGTGTCTAAAAGAGAATCATAAACTCTTATAGAATCATAAACTCTTATTGATTTTATACGGTTTCATATCTTCTTTAAAAAGTTTTTGAATTTCTTAACTGTATCATTTCCTCCAAACAGCACCATCTTTGATTGGTACAAATATGACTTTCAAAAATTTTCTTTTGAGTTACATTGGGAAGAAAAAATAAATTCTAGATAATATTAATGCATCTATGTTCTTTATTTAAATTCATCCAAATAGCTCGTCTCACTAGAAAATATTAAATTTAAAAAGAACAATGCATGACTTAGTTATAAATAAAGAAGACGCGTTCATTTCAGCTGCTTACTCATATTTCATTCACATTGCATTTTAATAAATGCCATGATACAATAGAAAAATATATGTGATTTGGTATATCATTCTCATTGGATAGTTAGAGAAAACAAACAGGGAACGTGGTTAAAGCTTTTATTATCTCTTGTTGATGTTCTGAAAATTATATCAGTTTTATTCGAACAATAATATGTGTTCATATATGTGATATTATTAATTGTAAAGTGAATATTTGCTTTTTAAAGAATTTATTAAATCCAAAATATTATTTTATCATTTAAAATAAAACATATTTTCATTAGGTGGTGCAGTAAACAGTAAGTATAAATTTTTGATTACTTACATAATTTTAAATCATAAACTCATGTTTAAATTTAATTGAAAATGAAATTGTAAAAAAATAATTACATGCTTACGACATAAAACATTTTTAAAATTTTAATATGTTGAGGAAATCCAAGTTGCTTATAGAGTGAAGCAATAGGTATATATTCAAAATGTTTTTAACATACATTTGATGCACACTTAACATGATATTTAAATTAACTTAATTGACTCAAGGAATCAATAAATATTAAATAGCATCAAACCATTCTGTATCAATTTTTTAATAATTTTTATGCAGCTTTAATCAATTTGCAAAATTTATCAATATGGTAATTAAAATACAAGTTGCTTAGTTAAATTAGTGAAAAAATTATGATTTAAAAATTAAAAAAAATATTTCCTTAATAAGAAGAAAGATTTTAATTTTAATAAGTAGAATACACTATATATGTTTAAATTAAAAATAAGTACAATGTTTTGTTTTAAATTTTTTTTTCGCAGGAACTATACTTAGTAGCATTGTTATTTTAATATTGTATGCCAATTGTATTGTATAATGATAGTTAAATCATAATAATCTAATATAAAAATTTAAAATATTTTAGCTGTTGGTAGAGGAGGTAAGATTATTTTATTATTTTAAATAATTATAAGCAGCGTAATTTTAGTTAATGTTAGCATGTGCAAACACATGTGATTAGGGAAATTTCCTAATCACATGTGTTTGCACATGCTAACATTAACAGATGAGTATTGTATTTGCTGAATGTCGTATTGAAAGAATTTAAATAAAAATCAAAGATGAATTAGTCATTTTAAATTTCATTTATGTTCTTGAGAAAGGCTTCAGAAATTTTAGATTTGATACATAATTGGAAATACTTAGAATGCATATGTTACCTAAACAAAAACTCTAAGCCAATGCTATGCAATATAGCAATCTCTTGTGACTTGTAATGCAGTATGTAAGTACTTGTAAGATATATCTTATTAATGGTCAATTAAAAGCAAATTGCCATTTTTTTATACACGAGATCTTAAAAAATTGCCTTTCAGATATATTTGATTGTAATGTTATTTAGCATGAATATTTTGAAATATTCTTTGAACAGGAGTATCAAGTTCCCAGTTAAGGTAACAGTTGAATAATCACATCAGTTGGCATGTTGGTCAAAGTGTGAATCAAAAGATACAAGCTAGGCACTCCAAAATTTCAAAACTCCTCTGAACCAATGTATCAGTGCTTCAAGTAAGAAGTAGAAAAGTCAGGTTTAAGCAAACAATGTCTATTTACTATATTAAAAGACACTTATCAATCTATGTTTTTACAGTATGAAGAACAGCATGTTGATACTGTATTAATTCTGAAATACTGCATCATGCGGTTTTTATAATGCTACACAATTTTACAAAAATGTTTATGTTCTTGAAAGAACAGATGAGTCAAGATTTAAATTTCGAAGTCCATGAACAAAGTAAACTCTAACAAAGTGTTTCAATTTGTCGAATTGTTAAAAGTTGGAATAAGACTAGAAAGAATTTGGCGTTGAAAAACAAATTTTACTTTCTTCATAGACTTCTCTGTAATGTAGCATGCTTATGAAATTGAAATAACCGTTAGATTGCCATATATAAGCGATAAGCATGAGGTGTAGCAAAAGTAAACACAAACTCCAGTTTTTGTTACAGAGATAAAATTTTAAATATTTTGGTTTGAAGGTATCGAATTTACTGTTTTCTAAAATAAACTTATCACTTGACAGATGGTAGTGATACCAGTGACATTTACTGTATAAAAATTAATTTATCTCTTGAGGTTCTATATCGATATATATACTCTTTACTTGAAACTTTTAGCAAAAAATACTTTTCCAGGTCTTGCTATTATAGACATCATGTTTTAGATATGAACACTCATGAATAAATGACATGTAGAGATAAGAACTTCAGTATTATCGAGAATAGTGTTAATACCTCATATTATCATTATTGAAGCTCATCGAATTTCCTTACACTGTCTGTTTTGTAGCTTTAATAATTTGCTAGAATGAACTTACCTCCTACAGAATCTGACTTTTTTGGGAACTAATTAAGTACCGTTTTCTTAATTTTTATTCCTATTTACAAACATTAGTGCATGCTGAGCTTCTTATATATTATTAAACAATAATGTATTTATAATATTTAGAATTATCTATTTATTTTATTATACATATTATAAATTAATTTTTTAAAATTGTTTCTTTACTCCTTTAGCTCAAGGAATTCTTGATGGTAAGTTAATAGTACTCCATTATTCAATGACATAAATTTCAGTATAGTCTTACGTATTGCATAGCTTGATGATACTAATACTTGAATACCATTTATTAAAAGATTATTTTTAAATGTAGTAAAATGTGTTAACAGTGTTTTATTTTTAGATATACTTTCATAATTAAAGTTACCTTAATAATATTTAAAATTTGAGTATTAAAAATATTTTTCTTTAAGAAAAAATTTAAATTTTTAAAGTATAATTCCTTAGAGAAATAATTTCTATTTTACATTATGTTCTTAAAAAACTATAAATCGATAGCTAATTAAATTATAAATATCTTGAGGTTAATTATTAAGCTCCGCATTGTTCGTTGAGAAATGTATTAATAGATAGGTGGAAGATAATTTAAATAAATTTTCTTCTGATTTATTAGAAGAGTCAAATTTTTATTTTTCAATATAATTTCTAATAACTTTACAAATGTAAGATATTAACCAAAACAATCATACAAACAAAAACTGTGTAACGTAATATTTATAAATACTTCTTTCAGACAAATGAATAAATACCAAATTTTCTTTATTGCAGATGCAGTAAATGGGGGTAAGTATTTGAACTTAAAAAAAGAACTTGAATTTATTCAGAAAATGTATATTTAATATGTAAATTAAGGAGTGTGAAATTTTTGAAAACAACATTATTAAATGCAAATTTCATTATTTTAAAATATGAATATAAATTTTCTGATGAAATATAATTTTTTATCATTTTAATTCTTACTGAAATTAAAAGTTAAACATTAAATTTTAAATATTTAAAATCTAAATGGTTAATTTAGCCAGAAGTACTTATTTTTAAGCAATTAATTAAATAGTTTTATTTTATTTAGAGTTTTAATTTAATTTCCAATATACAATACTTTTCGGGTAATCTCTTTCAGGATTTTTAGTAGAAAGATTAGCTTTTCTCGTTTAAATAACATTTAATAGAGTTATTAATGCATTATAAAAATTAATGCATAATAAAATATTATTATTATATCTTGCGCTTATATTAGATAAGTATATGTACTTAAACTTAGTAGAATTATTGTTAATAACATTCCTTAATGTACCTTAATGTAAAAACTCTTAATGGTAAAATTGTAAGAATTTACTAACTATATGACTCATTAAATATATAAGAAGGAAATTTTTGACAAATGAAGGCTTAATTTTAAAAGATATTTGTCATCATAAAAATTATTTATATAGAATTATATAAATGAATCACATAGAATGTATAAATTATTAAATATTTTCTAATATTTCTTTCTTAAAGTAAATATTTATTTACCATGTCTATTAAATGCCTGAATTTTATTTTCTTACAGTTAACAATATCCTTAATGGTGAGTTTACAAAATTCTATTGGTCAAACATTCCAGAAAAACTTGAAGTACAGAACTAAAAACCAGCTGAAAGTAACTGATAAATTTTTGCCTATAACTATGCCTTATAGTTAGGGCATATATTCTTAATCAGCTTAAAAAATAGAATTAGCAAGGGTTAAAGAATGCTAATATACACCAATATGATGTAATTGCTTTCAAATAGTAGAAACCGGCATTATCTAACTTTTCTTTAAATTGTAATGGTTTCGTATCATTAAACAAAACAATAAATTAAAAATAGTTTCATAATATGAATGCATATGAAGATATGAAATCTCTTACCTATGATCTTTAACGAACAGCACTTGTATAGAGTGAATCTGAATTTCTGAGTCTATGAATTTAAAAAACATTAAAAAAGATCATGCAGAGGTACCTTATATTAGAGAGAAATTAAAAAAATAAACTTAGTAGTGTGTACCGTCTTTTTTAAATATATATTTTTCTTAATTTTTGTCTCATCTCTTTATAAATAATTACGTGAAATTAAAACTTAGACCCTTTACTGAGCAGTTCATATTTCACAAGATTGAAAAAATAAATCAAATGTTTATCATAAATAAGGTATATTTATTTCAACGACAGTATCTAATCTTATTCACTACGTTAAATTATAGATTTTGCAAATACTTTGAAAAATTACAGTTAAGCATTTTTCTGTTATTTATTAAAAACGAGTCTTGGCAATTTAAAATGATATTTGAAGGAATTTTACTCTAGTTTTATGATTATGTAAATAAAATATAAAATGTTCTTAACTATAGATAATAAAAGGTCATCAAATTTCTTTGTTTATCTGAAAATTCTCTAAAATTGATGGTTTTAAAAGAAATTATATTTACATACACAAAAAAATAACAGTGTCATAAAAAACAATGAAATATACAAAAAGATGAATGCATGTTAAACAGTATTGATAATGAATATATATTAATAAGGCTTTATAATATGTTTTCTTTCAATTTAGAATAAATATAAATTAGTAAGGTGCATATAGTTAATGCGTTTTTTAAGTATTATTTTCGTAAAAAGTTTATTTTTTAATTAAATATTTTCATAAAAATAATGTTAGATTTTAAAAAGATGATTTGTTTTTACTGTATAGAAAATTAATAGATTCGTTTTTTAAAATTGTAGAATTAATTAATTTCTAAATAAAAATTCATTATTATGCGATATTAATTCAATTTTGTACTGCGGCATTTTATTCAATTTTCAAAGATGAAATATCTAAATATTGTTGTTTGACAATAATTGTTATTAGTAACAATAGTTATGTAGTATAACAATAGTTATCAGTAACTAATAACTATTGTTGGTGTTCAAGAGACAATCGCAACATAGTACATATTCTTCTATACAAAATGTTTTTATAATTTTAGGGTGATATTTGTATAATGTGTAAAACTGTAAATGAATAATATAATCTGTAAAGAAGTAATCTATAAAATTAAGACTATTAATTCAAAAAAATACTTCAAACAATTTGGTGTTAAAGACAAAAAAAAAAAAAAAAAAAAAAAAAAAAGATTTGCTAAAGGTGAAATTTTGAGAAAATATCACTATCTCATAAACAACTTCTTATTTTTAAATAACATTTTAAAATACATATTCTTATATAAAATACGAAGTGAATTATATTTCTGATTTAAATTTAACTAATTTGAATATATTTTAACAAGAGTTGTAGGTATTTCAAAATCAAACTGGTCAGAATCATATACCATGGTTTCAAGTTAATTAGTTACATAAATGGCATTGGGGAAAATATAATTCAAGTAAATTAAAAAATGTAAAATAAGAAATTGATTAAATGATATATATGTTTAAATTAATCTATATCGTCAGGAGATTTCTTGATTCATAATGTTGAAATCTTCCTTATATTCCTGTTTATTATATTTTTTGGAAGTAATAAATAATTTTCATTTATTTTTTACGTATTTTATTTACTTTAATTATTAAACTCTTAATTTATAGATGCTGTGTGTGGAAGTAAGTCATAGTTATTTGGAGGAAATTTTTAATTATTATATGTATAAGAATTGGAAAATGTTACATTTTTGGAAGCATTTATATTTTTATGTTACAATATTCTTTATTTTTAGTATAAATGAAATAACGCAAATGAAAAAAAAATGATTTTCTTCTACAATTAAATTATCATTCTTTTATTAAAATTTAAAATTAATGCCAATTTCATTTCATTTTAATAAAAATATTCACATATATGTAAAAACTCTAATATGAATATTTGATTATAAAAATATGTTTAAAATAAAATATAAAATTATTAAAAAATCCTAATACCTTTATACAATAGTATCTCTAAACATAAAAAGTGATAAAAAAACAGTTTGTCATTATATATATATATATATATATATATATATATATATATATATATATATAAATAAAGAAAAGTAATGACAAGTTTGAAAATTACATAAAAAATATTATTTTGATAAAATACCTAGTGTCCAATTACTTACAAATGTTTGAGAACAAAAAATATTTTTGTAAAATAAAAATTATATATATAATTCTTACAATATTTCAAAGAGACATTGAGCCAAATTTAATATGATATGCACTTAAAACATATGCTTCTAATTAAAAAAAAAAATCAATTTTTGAAAGTTTGCTTTATTCTGATGAAGAACATTAGTTTACAAACACACATTTTCTCACCAAATTTTAAAAAAGTGAATAAATGTTTTAGGAAGCTTTAAATAACCTTAAACTACATAATTTGGAAAAGGAGAATAGTCTGTAGGTACAATGTATAAAATCTGACTAAATTAAGAAACACATGATTATATTTTAAGAAAATTAAAAACTAAGAAATATGTAGATATAACTATTTAATATTTTAATAATGCGTTGGAAAGGAAATAAATATATATGTAAAATTAAGAGTTGCGGTAAGGTTTTAAAATATTCTATTTTTTATATGTGTGCAGTGTTAAGTTAGATTTGGTTTGTTTTATGAAATTAATTTTAAATTTTTCTTTTACATAGTTAAAAACGCTGTTGGAGGTAAGTTGTTTTAATGCATTCTTATATGATATTTTATTAAATAGTATAACATTATTTAATGATATAAAATAAAAAAAAACATGTAAAAAATGTTTATCTTTAATTGTTTAAAATGTGTAGATATATCATGATTTAAATATAATAATTTGCGATTTAAATTCTCCAGTTATAAGTAATTAATAACTGTAAAATAAATGTAGATCACAGTAAAAATAATGGTAAAATTTATCCGTTTTGAATTAAATTAAATAAAGATGAAGTATATTATTGTACGGAAATTTTGAATTCAATGTTTAGCAATCAATTGTTTAAGTAACAATTAATTAATTGTTAGATTATTTTATTTATTTTTTGTCATCTTTCGCAGACTATCGAAAATTTAGAAAACTGAAGATTGCATATAAAATAAAACCTAAATATAGTATAAAAATTAAACAGGATAAATTTAAGGACTTAGTAACTTAAAATTTTCTCTTTATTAAATATTAATTAAAATTAATATGAAGGCTGAAAATTCTATTAATGTAGTGTTTGTAATTCCTATATGGTTTATAAAGTTTTTCATAAATTTGTAATATTTTTATAAACTTATAAATACACGCAATGATATGTAGAGAGAAATGATATATAATATGTAAGCATTTTATTAAAATACCATTTATTTATATATTTACAAAATTTATTTGTCAAGTGATTAAAATCGTCGGAAATTAATTAGTAATATTTCGGAAACATAAATTTATGTTAAGTAATTAAGTTTATTTGCATTAACATTTATTAATGAACTATTAAAAATTTATTTTTGAGGAATACATATTATTAATCAAAAATTCTGTGGCAAATATTTTTTATTTATATTTTGATTAATTTTTACATTGAAAGAACATTATTTAAAGATAACATACTGATATAATTTATGTTTGCAGATGTAGCAACAGGACGTAAGTAAACTTTATGTTATTATTAATATAAATATAGATAAACTGGTTTCCTAATAATTTCATAAATAGTTTTTTAACACTTCTAAAAAAGAAAAGTACACATTGCTCACGACATTATATACGATGCACATTTAAATGAAATTGTTACACTAATATACAAAAAAAGGAAGGCTAAATTATTTTGCAAATTTACTGCCAAAAGAAACAGACCAAGTAAATTTTTTTATTACTTTATAACACATACTTACTCACATACATTCACATAGTTATGTATGTATGTTTTGATCTAATTTTTTATTTAATTTATGAATAACTCAAAAATAAGCATATATATAAGCAAAACGTTTTTAGAGACAATAAAATGTAATCGAAAAAAAAAAACCATTATAATTTGAATAAATATTCCTTGTTTCGTAGCACTATCTGGAAATTTAGATTTGTGGATTCTGAGAAGACTGTCAATTTCTTCAATTATATTTTCCTTTAGTATTGTAAAATGTATCATCTATGTTTTAATGAATGTATTCCAAACATAGTTTTATGCAAAATGCCTTTACAATGATTTAAAATTATATAAATCAAATAGTAAAAAATATTCTGTTACAATAATTTTTCAATAAATTAAAATAAATTAATGATGTTATATAGGCATGATAATTCTTCATAAATAATATAAATTGACAAACAAAATTTAAGAAATATTTTTCTAATATACCTAGGTATACTTTTAGGGTTTTGTTAAAAAACCATATTAAGTACCAATTTTCAAGAAAAATTAAAAAAATTTCAGTTTTATTTGTAGTTTTGATTTAAATTTAAAATGTTATATTTCTAATTTTATTCGTAGAAAAAGTCATTCATTTAGTCATTCATAACTTTCATAATATTGGGACTAGATAAAGGATATATAATATTTACAAATCACATAGTTTCTATTCAATATATCTATTGGACATATCTGAAAGAAATAACGTTAAATGACTTGTCTTAACTCAACTAACACTAAAAATTAGTGACTGGTTACTCTCAAATTGAAAAAAAAAGCCTTCTAAAACAATCTGAAAGTAGTTAAAAAGTGCTACAGTTTTCTACAATTTTTATGAGATATATTTTCATCTATTCTAAATATCTTTTTTCTTTGGATATTTACGTGTAAAAGATTTAATTTTCTATGCCATTGCATATTTATGATTGTAGAATATTGCAAAAAAATATTAACTATAACTTAATTCGTATATAGATGATTCAGGTATATACATTACAAGATCTCAAACAACTTCATGGTTTTTAGAGCAATATTATCAGCTTAAAATATAAGATCAAAAAGGCAACATTCCTGATTCTATAATGTATTTGCAATTTTTTTTACATGTTAAAAAATAGCTTTCAGTATTTTAGAAAAATAAATTTATAAAGAGTGATATACATTTGATTTTAATATGAATAGCAGGCCATTGTCACTAATTTATCGTTTTGATATACAGTCACGTAAATGTATAAAATTATACACAAAAATACCGTAATTTCTATACATTATAGCTGTTTTCTTTTGTTGTATTTAAACATAAATTTGTCTCATTTTTAGTTGCAACTGGTAAGTTATTTTGCTGTATTTTGTTTCCATTAGATGTGTATTGAAAAATGAAAAAAAGTATTGATACTGTGTAGTTTGAATGTGCATTTAAAAATAAGTAATATTACATTATAATATACATATGCGTACACTTTAGAGAAAGTGTACACACATACGATTTATTTAAATTTAACATTATTAAGAAAGCGTGACCTTTTCGACATCGAAAAATAATAATTTTTAGCATAACTATATAAGTGCAATAAAATAATATTAAAATATTTGCGCATATAAAGAAGAGCATTTATATAAAGTAAATATTTTTTATCATTCATTAAAAACCAAATACAAATAAAAATATTTAATTATTTTTTATTATTTTAGAATGTTATGTGTATCAACACTTTTAATATGTATCGCTATTGGTTTTTATGGAATTCTCAAGCAAATTTTTAATGCAAGAAATACACACAAAACTATCATAAATACATGTAAATATGTTAGTGATATTATCTAAAGTAAACCAATATTATATTACTCCTATAAAATGTTTATTTTGATATAGAGCTAAACTGTAAATTTTAATAGAAATAAAAAATTGAAATAATTTTTCTATTTAAAAATGATAAGGCATAAAATAATTTTAATTAATGCACTTCTTCGTAATGTGTAAGAATATTTAAGTATGTAAAGTCTCAAAATTTTAGAGCTAGGAGATATTTGTACTAGCGTAACTGAATATTTAAAAAACAGCTTTATGAGAAAAATTAAGAAATCCAATCAGTAGGAATTATGTTTTAAAACTTTTCTAATTCCTACTGACTTTTTATAAAATTTATAAGATTTTCTCTTTTATTTTTTTACTGTCTATTTAACATTCATGGTTACCTGTCTATATCTCGAAAAAAGTAATCCTATTTCACAGATTTCAGTTTTTGGTATAAATTATGGTAATTGCTTGAAAAGGTATTCTTAACCTGTTCAAGCAATTAATATGTATTGTTACTAGGTATGTTTCCCATTTTTTTCATAACAAAAGTGCGACTAAGCAAAACAACATTAAAATTTATTGCAGCATTCAGAATTTTTAATTTTAAAGCTTCTAATTCCCTGAAAGTAATTTCTGGAATTCCTTCACTTATGCGATTGTTGAAACTTTCATTTGGGTATTATGTATCACCACGTTAGCATTTTTTCAGAAGTACATTAGTGTTAATTCTCTAATATATTTCATTACTGTTTAATCCACAATTTTTTTATGAGCACAGTTCTCATCAATAATAATATTTTTATAAAATCTTTCTATCGATATATGTATAAAATATAATAATTTTTTTTATTTTATTTATTACAGGCAGTAAGTAATTACTTATGATTCAAATATTTCACTATTTATTTTTTAATAATTGTTTTCAA
This sequence comes from Latrodectus geometricus, assembly GCA_026290005.1. Taxonomy (NCBI): domain Eukaryota; kingdom Metazoa; phylum Arthropoda; class Arachnida; order Araneae; family Theridiidae; genus Latrodectus; species Latrodectus geometricus. The sequence continues at coordinate 41,757 of JAPDSC010140974.1, forward strand.
TTTTTATGTAATTTGTAGTTCATTAAAGCACATACGCTTATAAAATATAAAATAATAAGAAAATAAACATCAATCACTTATTTTTGTTATAGACTTACAGTTGTAAAATCCTATCCACAATTCAGCTTTTTTTTCATCACATTTCGAAAGTTGTTTAGTGATCAATTAATAGATTATTAAAATAATGGTTTTATGCCAACTTATGTTTTAAAATTTATAGAATTAACGTACAAATTTCAAGAATTCTTTGACTTTTAACTGATAAGTTCTATTTTAAAACAATTACAAAAATATGATTACATAAATAGAATTTTTATAAATGACTAAAGGAGAGAGATTCCTGTTTTTAATTTTATTCTAAAACATTCATAAGAATATATTATGTTCTAATAAACTTTAAAAAATTTCATCAAAATGTAATTCAACTAACAATTCAAAATGTATTATAATGACAAATTTTATTTTTCAAGACTACAATTTTCGAATTACGATTAATGAGCTATGAGGGTTTTTAATTTTATTCTAATATTGGTGAATATCATTTTATTAAAATTACTGATTTTATCTGCCTTCTTTTTACAGATCTTATAGGAGGAGGTATGATATTTTATATTTCTTGAAAATATATATATATATATATATAT
>JAPDSC010140974.1:46043-71502 GCA_026290005.1 Latrodectus geometricus
TATATATATATATATATATATAAATTTTCTCTTTTTTACTTCTGAGCGAATAACATTTCTTAAGTTTCAAATAATAAAGTCAGTGACTTTTAAAAATGCAAAAAAAATGAAATATTTAACGAAACGTAAGCTGTGTCTGGAACAGATATCATTTATAGTTCTTTTAAATCATCGTTCCGTTATCTCTTATGAATTTAATTTATGTTATTTATATTTCAAAATAAATCTATACAAAAAATATACATATATTAATATTTAGCAAAAGAAACAACTCAATCATTATTTTTGAAAAAAATTTATATTTTAAATGTTATTTATGAGGAATTATAATAATAATTGTACAATTTATCATTTCTTTCATTTAATAGTGATTAAATATTTGCCACACGTGAACTTTATATTTGCACTTTGAAATAATTCAAAATAGGATTACTACTAAATGTTTATAAATTCTTGAAAAATTTATGACTTACTTAATGAACATTTTTCTTACTGAATGTTATGATTGGAAATAACCTACCGTATATTATAATAATAATATTTAAATCCTAGTCTCAATAACACACTTTCCAGAATTGGTTCACATATTAATAATTTGTTGATGTTACAAAATATATAATAGCCGGAGAAATGTTACAAATCATTATTTAACTTTCGTCATTTAATGCAATTATTCATTTGGCGACACAGTTTTAATCAACTGATATTCAAGATCTAATTGCTATGGTTACCATCAATGATTGGTCTCTATTTCTAATAACAAAAATATGCCTTTATAAGGGTAACATATATAATTTCAAAGAATTTTATCAGTATAAGTCGGAATCAAAGGATATATTCACTTTCCTTCAGAACAATCTGTATTAGTTATTAAATACTTGTTAAGAACAGAAAATATTAGTCAATTTATAATTTTAAAATGAAAAATAAACTTGTGATTCGTTTTATAGTATAGTACAAATGAGACTAAACATCAATGAAAAAATTATTTAACTTCACATGAAAGAGTTAGAGATTTTAAAATGATTCCAGTGTTGGCAATATATCTTTTAATGAAATATTAAATTATTCAAAATCACAGTATATTCATATATGACGTTCTAATTTATCATACATATAAAATGCAATTCCATTCTGTTATATCAAAAGTAATCTTTGTAATAAAATTGTAGTGGTTTAAATAAATTATATTGGTATATATACATGTTAGCTAATTTAATAATTTTTATATTTAAATATGTTAATGCTTTTGCGAAATTATATTTTTAGTATAATTTCAAGAAAATGTATGATAAAATAGATTTTTCAGTAATATTTTTTTATTTCAGTTGGAAAAGCTTTTGCTGGTAAGTAAACAGTAAATTAATGTTATTCAAATGTTTCATCAGGATTTTAATTTAAATAAATTAAGATAGAGAAATAAAATTGTTCTTTGTATTTGATGTTTGTGTTTCCGTTAAATAAAATTAAAAAAAATTGTTGAATAAAATTGTTTATTTAACTTTGATCAATTGTGTGTGTTAGGCTAGTTAAAGCAAAATTTCTGCATCGTAGTTAACTGCGTATTTTTTAAGTTATTTATTTGTATTATTCTTTTTAAAAACAAAGTTACCTAAAAAATTGAATATTTATGTTACAGTTTATAGAAATATAGTAATTCCTCTTGTTCATAGAAAACATTTCTACAAAATAATTTTCTTCATTATTAAAGAAAGTAATGCAGTTTTTCGAAAACTGAAAAAAAGTATTCGGTACATGTTAAATACTGAAATAAAAACCTTAAAGAAATTGATTTAATTATTATATTATGTATGTGAATATGTATTTTTTAGAGTTAATATATATTACTTTTAACTCAATATAATTTAAATATCAGAGTGAACAGAATTCTTTTAAAAATATTAATACAATGTTAATAATTTTGGTATTGTTTCGATAAATACAATTATTATTAATTTTTTCAAAATTACAGTCTTTAGAATGAGTTACTCTGTATTTGTGATTAATTATCTGAGAACAAATATAATTTATTATTTAAGACCATAAATACAATTTAAATCATATGTTTTTTACATTTTTTACACTCCATCATGTAAAAATAAAATAAGATTTTTCTTTTATGTGTTTGTGTCTCCCTATGAATGAATTATAAAATTTATTTTATTTATTTTCACAGGTACTGCTAATAAACGTAAGTATATTGAATATATACATATGAATATATGTCTAATTATAATCTCTATCATAGAATCAATTATGCATAGTTAGAAAATATTTTGCATGTAAAATTATCTATAACTGATTCATCGTATAATTTCTTCTCATATCAATTTCAATTTAAAATGAAAAGAAATAAGATACTATAAGCTGTTTTCGCTTTTCAAGTTTTATATTTTCTAGAAAATCTTTCAATTTCGATAACGTATTTTTCACTGTAAGAAAGAAAATGTATTATTTTGGTATGATATAAACAACCACAATAGTTAATTCTCCATACCGTAAATTAAAAAAAGATAGCTAATACATGCACAATTTCTAAAAAAGAATCCGAAGAAAATTTCAATTTGTAAACGATGGTTTAAGCACTAAAATAACAAAATAAAATGAATAAAATATAAAATCTGTTTTCTGTTTAATAAAGAGGAAACTAATAATTTTTTATTTATTAAAGAAAAAAATATTCCTCAATATGAATATTACTTAACCAGTTATTTTAGTTTAAAAGTAAAAGACAACTTAAAGGATATTTAAAATTTATATTAAATCAAATTATGATGCTTTCGTGTATACAAAGAAAATTCTAAATAATCTGTCTTCAAATAAAAAATATATAATTATGCTTTTTGAAATTTGGAAAAACTACAACACTAAGCAACAATTTATATATTTTTTAGTAATGTGTATTCCATTTTTTAAAATAAAAATGAAACGATTGATATCTTTTGGGGGTATTACGAAATTTTTTCATTTTAAAATCTTATTCCTGCAAAAGTAAGGAACATCCTTGAATATTGTGAGTAGGGTTGATCGTTTGTGGATCGATGTTTGAAATCTAATCTACACCCTAGAATAAACAACTGCAATTTCAGGTCGTTCAAATTGATAACTCCTTTACTTTACATTTTTATTTATTATTTTTACGCAAATTCGACTGGAAGATTTAGATAAAAATAATTTTATTATTTTAAAAATGTCAATAAAATTTGCTTATTTTCTATTTCAGTCACAGATTTCGTAGACACTATTTGAAATCCAACTGTAAGTATATTTAAAGATTTTAAAATTTTTAAAATTGAACTTAAATTTTCAAATAATGATGTAAACTAAATGCTTCAAATATGAACTCTAACCATTTTAAATAATTTGTTTTCATTGAAATTGATTAATTTTACACTAGATTAAAGGATTTTTTAAGACACCTTATTTTAATCATTTTAATGTTTTAATGAAATAGATAAGTGTTGAATATTTATACGTAATGTTTCATAAATAAGAAAGCACTGATAAATTATTAAATAAATCATATTTTTCGTTTGAAAATGTTTGATTTAGACCATTTTAAAAATATACTTTGATGCAATACAAAATATTCATAATTTTAAGTATTGTGTGATGAAAATTAAAGTGGTTTATAAATGCAAACATTTTCAGTAAAAATACAAATTTAAATGTGTTTTCTAAATCTTAAATTTGGATGATCATTTATAAAAACACTAAAACAATAAATATTATATTTAAAATTGCTTAGAAACTCAGAGTTTTCCTTCGATATCTTTAGTTATGGAAAAATCTACACATGAAATTCCATTCTCTCTCTCTCTTCAACTTTTTAACTTAACAAGTTTCAGTGAAATACTTATTGTTGTATTCTTTCATAGAAAAAAGCTAGATTACATTTTAAGAATTAAGAAAATCTACTCTTTTCTTAACTTACTTTTAATATCTAAATGAAGGGTGACAAAAATTTTAGCAAAAAGAAAAATTAAGCTGCAATTTAAAGTCGTTATGAAAGAAACAAAAAAAAAAAACTGTATTTTTATTATTGAATGTTTTAAGAAATTGAAATAATAATAGATGGAATGAAAAATGCTTAAAATATTTAATGTTTTTATTTTCAAAAGTACCAAATTTTTAGATAATTCACGGGTGCTTTTAAAATATACACATATATGAATTTTAGAAATTACATATTGATTCAGTTACCAAATAAAAATTTCAAAAAAACATGGATATAATTTCAGAAAAAGCCAATTAAGTACATTTTACGTTTTATGTTATATGATGAAATATCATCAATAGTGATTATGGGATTAAATATCATCGATAGAAATTATGTGAGGAAATATCATCAATGATATGATACCATTAAAGAAAAAAGGTTCTTGGAAATCAATTATGATAGTGAGATTCAACACAATTCATATAGCTATTTATTTTAATTTACCCTTATGCTTAAAAAATAAATAATATTTAAAAAATGTACTGTTCTACATTAGAAAAGTTAAAGTTAAATTTTATTTTTCTTCTTTTGTGCAACCCCAAAACTGCTACATTCAAAGATTAGTATAGAATTATTAACCCTATTTATAGAAATCATTAAAATATTTGAAAAGTTCTTGTGTTATAAAGTTTTGCATCATCTAACAGAAACACAAAAATTTATGCAGAAAAAAAAACATTCAAAACTGTTCTTTTAATTTCTTTTTGAAAGAAATACCATATTTAAAGTTTTGATATTTTGTTATTAAAATTAATCTTTCGGTTAAAGTATCTGAGAATATTTTTGAGTTGAAGATCTTAGATATTTCAAAATAAGTACTTATGCTTTATTAAAAACTAAAACTGAATAATACATTCTAAAAAATAATACTTTTAAATCAATAAATGTAGCCTAAATTTCATATAAAGAGGTATTCATATACAGACATTTCATATAAATAATCTGCGCAAATCTCAAATAGGAAATATTCTCTAAGAAATTAATAAAATACATATTAGAGTTTTAAATCATATTTTGTTCCAATTGAATTATTAGAGGTTTAAAATTATTATTTAATTTTGCTTGGGAATTTGATGACTATATTTTAAACAAGGATCTTTTAAAGACACATTGAAATATTTTCTTTGACACCATTTACTTAAAGTTATAAACAATTTGGTTGAAAAATAAACGTTATATTTATGTGATTAATATACATTTCATTTTCTTTTTCAGAAACAACAAAATGGAATGAAAAATGAGGATTAATGTTTTCTTGTAAAATGTGCATTTATTTTTGTAACTTATGCTTGCAATTTATTTACTTTAAGAATAAAGTTCTTTTAGCATAAACTGTATCCTTAATTATTAAAAACTCAATAATTCAAACAAACACTAAATTGCAGAAAATGTATAAATATCGATACTTTAAAGCAGAAATTTATAAGTTTTTTTTTTAAAAAAAATTCTTTGGAATAATGTTCGGTTATAAATTACAACTTCTGCAACAATAATTTTTAATATCATTAAATATTATTTTTGCTTCTAAGAATTATTTTATTAAAATTTCTGAAACTTCCCTTCATCTGCATCTCATATAAATATAAAACTTTGCAATTTAATATCATAATTAACTATAATTTACACCTTGATTTCATGGTAGTTATATTTAAATCTGCATTATGTTTAGATATTGAAATTTTTTTTATCATTTTTTACAAAACTTAAATTTTTACTAATATCAAAAGTATTCAACTTAAGGTTAACATTAGTCTGTTATAGGAAATATTATAATATTATAAATATTATTTCTTAAAGTAATAAATCTCGTTAATTCTTTATATGCAAATTTATGTAAAAGAGTTCCCTGTAAGAATGGAAAAATATATCAAGGACAATTTCAGGAAATTCTCATTATTTAAAATAAGCAATTATGCATTTCAAATATTTTAAAATTTTTACTTTAAAAGTGAATATATAAAAAAATGACAAATTGATAAGGTATAATTCATATATTCTTTAAGTGTGTACAAGTCTTTTCTTCAAACTTTCCGAAAATTTTGCGAGAGTTTAAAATTTTATTTTTAGAGAAAAGTTAAGAAATTTAAAAATGAAATACTTTTTCAATTCTGTGATTGAAAAATGTAGAATTTAAGAGTCTATAAAGCCATTCAAAAATTTGCATATTCTGAGGAGAAGTAAAGTATAAAAGCACACCTGGGACTAAGAACTATTTTCCGAATCTTTTTGAAGTTCAAACTTAAATATTTATATCTCAAGAAATATTTTTCCTAGAATTATAATCTGCACTTATGGCTATTCATAAATTCAACATTAGTAAAGCAATCCCTGTACTTCTACACCTGTGTTTTATCCCAGATGTGATAGTAATTTAATAATTATTTGTTTTCTTTTTTATATTTTAAAAATGGAGAACTGCATTTTCCAAAATGACAACTTTTGATAGAATTTAAAACTTGAAAGTTTTGATTCTTTTAAGATTCTACTATCAAATTGAGATTTTGAAAACATAAAAATGTAACTGCGAAAAAAAAACCCTTTAGAACAAGAAACAAATAGCAATTTCCACTGATCAGATTTTTAAATTTAAGGAAAACTCACAGCATTTTTTATATTGCCTGAAATATCATGAATCAAAAACCGAAATTTACTTGTAAAACTATTTTTTCGTTCAATATTCTAACATTTTTACTAACGTAGTTTTAAGTGTACATAAGAAGATTAAAAGCATTAAAAATGCTTTATAAAGTTATCCAGAGATTTAGAAATATCGGATAACAAGATTAAAAATTTTAAAACTTGAATTTACTAATTTATTGGAATAAAAACGAAACTTCTATATTATTAGTAATAATAATTTCTTTAAAAAAGTTTAAAAAAATCATCTTGGGGTCGCTGCTTTAAAAGAGAACAGTCTAGCATATGGAAGGTAACATGCTTGATAAAGGATCAAGTTAAAGATAATTGTGCAGATAGTCCAATGAACGTGAATAATTCCTTAGTATCTGATCCCACTTACTTTGTGTGGTCTGATTTTGATTAATTATTGCTGACTAAGAAAGTTTGTATGCGACCACTAATTAGCTACTACTAACCCATGTAAATGAAGTTCTTAGTTTTGCAATTTTTCTTAGTTTTTGGATTATGTACAACTTTTATTTAGTATTATGTAAAAATACCTTATATTTAATTACACAGCTAATAGATATAACAGTTTACAGCCGGAAGTTGTCTAACAAGTAAAACTTTTTTCACATTTTCGTTTTTCTTTCTTCCAGAAGATTTTTTCACAGATTTCATCACGCAATGACGCGTTCGAAAGAAAGAAATCCTAAAAGCGCAAAGTGCATAAGCTCCCATTATTATAACAGAGGCACAAGCAGAAATTAGAAATGAGCGCAACATTCATCCCCAATTAATTTATATATGAAATTTTAAAATTCTATTTTCAATATTGATACGAAATTTAATTTCAAAATTTCATTGCTTTTTTTTATTTTTCAATAATTGTATTTTAAAATAGAAGCAAAATACACAAAAGAAGAAGTTAATGATAATTTTATCTAATAATCATTGGACTAGTTATAAACTGTGAATGGAAACATAAAGCAAATAACAAAGGTTTTGTTTTCAAACATTTAACAAAGATTAATCATTTCTCGATAATTAAGCTTATCTGCATATGACAGGCACTGAAACATATTTCAAAATTTTTTATTCACTAAAAAGCAGACAATTATATTTCTGTGATATTTAAAGTGCTAATTATTAAATGATTGATGATACTTAAGTTTTTTTAATCAAAGCCCTATGATCTAAGCAACATAGATTAAAAGCACTATTAGAACATCCTGCATTTATTAGTGTCATATGCGTATTAAATGTAAATTGAGTTTTTAAAAAACTTTTGCGTTTATTATGAATTATAAAATTCAAAATAATTTACAATTTTTTCGGAATTGCTTTTTAACTTGTAAATTTCAAATAAAATATTGCTGTTGAAATGAGGAAATGCTGAGGAAAATATTTAAACTTGAAAATTAAGTTGACAAACATAAATGATATAATATGCTAAAAATGAGTTTAATGCATGAATATTTGATTCCATAGAAAGTTATCCGATAAAGGATGAAACTGATAAAAAATAATATTTTTATAGTGATATCAGAACTATTCGTTTTTAAATCAACTTTAATGTTTTATATTTTCATCTTATAAGCTTTTATAAATAAGCTGTGTTACTAAAGACATTAACAAGTAAAATATCAACCAGCCTTAAAAAATGATGATGTTTGCGTTAAACATAAATTTAATTTGGTAAATTATACCAACAGGCCTTTTAGTATCCTATAACATTTACATTTACGAAAATTTCCTTTTTTATGAGTAATATTGTATTTAATTGGAGTATAATTTTTACAAAATGCAAATATTCTTTCTTTTATATACTTAAATGTTGATTTCACATTTATAATAAATTTTCTGTCTTCGTTTCATATATAAAAGCTTTCATATCCACATATGTAAATGTTTCATTTCATCATTAATTTTCGTTTAATAAACAAAACCTCATTTTCTAGTTATTATGTTACCTGCTAGCACTGTTGAAAATTTTATAATACAACCGATATAGATTATAAACTGTAAAAATTATAAATATTTTAAGAAATTAGAATTCAAAACGTTATTTTAAGTAAATTTATTTTTACAATGTATACTTTTTTATAGTATGACATTTTTATTTGTATATAATACGCCGCTGATTAAAAATGAAATGGATGGTATGTGATAAGTTTACGCTCTTTCCAAAGGGGAATTTCCTTATTCAGTAATTTGGAACTTTAAAACCATGTTTTTTGATATCTATAGATATGATAAGAAATATTATAAGTCATAAAGGAAAATATTTACATATATAGTCTGGAATCTTAAAAGATAATTCTTCCAAATACTTATCCAAAGAGAAAAAGCAGTTTTTTTAATATTGTAATAGTGATATCTTTGTGAAAAGAAAGCACTATAACTTAAAGGTATGTTGACAGTACATAGGACTGTTCATTTTAAGCAGTAAATAAGATTGGTAACTCTGATTTATATCTGAAAAAGAACCATAAAATATAAAGTCTATTGCTTTTCACAGTTTCCGATCAATGAATGCGAAAAAAACTGTAGAATGGTTTTGAAAAACATTTAGAAAAAGATAAATAGAAAAAGTCGAAAAAGCAGATGAAACTAGGATCTATTTAAGTGATGAAAATAATCAATTTACTATCGTAAAAGAAGAGAAAATTTCTGGTACATAGTTCAACCCATTAAAATAAGATTTCCTAAAAGTTTTATGATTATCAATGGTTTTTCATATAAATTCAAAATAAAAAAATTGACCTAAAAGTCATTAATTCTAAATTCAATCAAGAAAAATATTGTAACTACAATATTTGAATTTCAAATTCCAGATTTTTACTCACAGTGATATCAATCCATTGCACTTCTTAAAAACAAAGTAGGAACACCTGCATCACAAACTACTAATTTCTTTTAAAAAATATAAAATCATATAAATTACACCTTTTACTGATATTCCTGCCAAATCATTGCACTATCATTTGATTTTTTAATCTTTTGGACTCTTAAAATTTGCATTATGAAATCCCAGAAATGCAACGCTTTGCAAACTTTGAAAAGCAATTCAAGAGAAATGAAACAAAATACCTCACTTGATATTATGAATAATGATATGAAAGTTATGATACTGAATGTTTTTACTAAGCTCATTTCTTATCAAACTGAATGTGTATGTAAATTTTGCTTAATAATAAATTAAAATACTATAAAAAATGTGAGAACAATCAGTATATATTTAGATAATTTAAATCACAACAAAATGTATTAATTCAAAAAATTACTTAGAGAATTCTTAAAGTAATGAATTGCTGGAATATCAATTTTTAACAACACTTTTACGTGATATAAAAAAGAGTTTGTGAGACTTTCTCATACCGTTTGTAATGAAATAATTCGATTTACCCCTTCTCAATATTAACATAAATTAATTTTCTAGAAATGATGAAAAATTCTGATGCTGTTATTGATTTATTTTGATTAAAACAAATTACACCTCTTTGTTGATAACAAATAAGAAAATTGAATGCAACATTCTTATTTTTAATCTTACTTGCCCCTGTTCTAATTAAAAGAAACAAAGCGAAGCATTGAAACAGAGTGAGAATTTTGAAATTGAGTATCAAGAAGTCCATAAATGTTTCTGGTTTCCAACTAAATTAGTTTAAGCATCATTTTTATTATGATATTTCCTTTAAATGTTGCTTAATTTATTAAAGAACTTAAAAATTGAAATTATATGAAGGAATTTAAATTAAATGGGGAAATTCTTATTGAACGAATTTATAATAAATATTTTTTTATTTAATGAAGTTTTTTGAATTTGAAATAATGATTTCAGTTTAATTTCAATAAGTGTTATTATGATGCTGATCTGCACATAAATATTTATATAGCTAAGTATTATACACACACTTCCTTCTAATTTTAATTTTATAAAACATTTGTCAAGGGATTAATTTAGGAAATTAATAAATTTATTTTGTAACTCTACTACAATAATTGAGTCTATAACAATATTAAATAATAAAAAAATATTTTGTGATTCACAATACTTTTTTTTACCTTTTAATTCAATAAGTTTTATATTCTAAAACTTATAACGTTATTTTAAAATTTATAACAGTGATAAAAAAGAAACAATTAAGATACCTATTTAAATTAATGAAATAACTTTATTCAAAATTTCAAGCAAGTAAAACTATAGAAGTTTAACTCTTTCGAATCTTTATGGTAAAGTTTTAAAACAAAATTTGATGTGTATTCGTTATCTTTACTCAAACTATTTTAAATTGCTTAGCAATGTTTATTAAATAAATAAAATAACTAATTCATCCAAAGATATTGAACTAATAACATTATTCATACAATAACAGACGGAAATCAATTTACTAATACGATTAGACGGTATTAATAGAGTAAATGACCTTAATATATTAAATTATCTTATACGCTTTAATTTTGCATCAATTTTCTTCTTTAGTGCTTATTAAATTTCTTTCTTCTCGTATTAATGCATAAATTTGAGATAAGGATTCTTTATTTTTAAAAATTGATGATTTTTATGTCATTTTATTCAACTTCTTTTTGTTTCATTTTGTTCAGAGTTCTTTCATATATTTGTTAACATTTACTAAAAGTAAATTAAATTTAAACTAATCATAATACTTGTGTATTTTAGTAAATATATTCATGCAGACCTAAGCTAAATTTTTGCACATGAATGATTTGAAACAATTAAATGATAAATAATTTAACAGACTACAAGGAAATTTTTATTTTCATTTTAAACTTAAATTAGTAAGTACAGTAGAAATCCGATAACCCGGCACGTTCGGGACCGGCTCGGTTCCGGACTATCAAAAATTCCTGTCTATCGGGTGGTAATTATAAGAACAATTAGGTTAATAATTAAACCACAAATACAGAATGCAAATACATACAACAAAGTTTATTTTACATTTCATATAATGTATGTACCCGTACAAATTTCTCTTATATTTAAAAAAAGTTACGAATGTCTTTGTTTTCTTGATTTTTGGCGTTCCGTATAAAATTCATTTCTAAAAATATGGAAATCAATAATTTCAGAAGCGCTGTACTAGCCTCAACAAAAGAGAAATTTATTTAGTGATTCTGCAGCTTTTGCTCAGCTGATTTTTTTCCTTTCCTTCCATTTCGACATCTGAGTCACTCTCTTCAAAAATTTGAGTAGGCTGAAAGCTTACTACAATGTTAATAATGTCCTCATCAGTTAGTTCTAGTTCAACAGGCTCATTCTCGTCGATTAGAAGCCAATGCTCTGCCTTATCTTCAGGCAGGTGTTTCAAGGGATTGTCAGCACTTCTAACGACATTCAAAACTTTGATCAGAGCGTCTTGATGGTTTTCTTCCTTATCAGTCTGTAGAGTTAGGTCAGAAGAACCTTTCTATAGCCGTTTGATGATTTCTAGTTTCTGATTGAGAGTCAGTGTTACGTGTTTTCGTTTCTCTCCTTTTGAACTCGAAGGCTTAGGTTTTGAAAACATGGTCCTGTACAGTTAGAACGAAAAAAATCACATTTTTTATTAACAGTTTCAAAAGTTACATTTACTGCGATGTGAAAGGACACAAAAAAACAACGCATAAAAAAATAGCGAAGACGCTTCGTGATTGATTAATGGAGCACCTGAATTTGTTGTGACAGCTGCACTGCACCTGAATTTGTTTTGACAGCTGAGATTAGCCGGTTGCAAGTTGTTTCCGAACAATATCGAACGCATCCAGATGATCCCGAACAACCCTGAAAACTTCCGAATAGCTCTCGAGCATTTTTATTTCCTTTAACGACACTCTTTTAGAGAAAACCAAAATTTTTACTTTTCCGGAGCGATGCCGGACTATCGGGCATTCCGGACTGTTGGATGCCGGACTAATGGACTTCTACTGTAACTCAAAAATATATGATAGTCTTAGTACACAGAAATTGTCAGAAAAACTCTATTTTAAGCTGATTACACTGGAAAATACTTTATATAAAAAAAGATCAGTATTTATTTAATTTTAAAGCTGATTTGTTTTCGAATAACATCTACATCAGTTCAAGGAATGTAGTCATCAATTAACTTAAATCTGTACTTTAAGAGAAATTACAGCAGAAAATACAGTTAATTTATCACATATGCGAGTTAAATAAATATCATTTAATTAAGTATTCTATAAATATACAAAAATCAAATGATGAGTAATAATAATTTGAGGCTGTTAAAATATCTGAATATTTTGAAACACAAGGAATTATTTTGAAATGAGTATACTTGATTAAAGTCCGGTTTTTTGATGATTTCATTGTAAAATTTGTTCCTTCAAAATTTTTCTCTTTTAATATTGATTATTTAAATATTTACAAATAACTCACATAGTAATTCTTTATCATTTGTCAATTTTTTCAAACATATAGTTTATTTGATCTCATTTAATATTATAAATTTTTTTATATGCAGTTTGTCCAACTTTAACTTTACTAAAGAACAAATGTTTTTAAATTATGCGTTTATTTTATTGAATATTAAAATATAATTGAACTTAGGTTTGATTAAAAAATAAAAAATTTATTTCTTGATTTCAGTATGTTGTTTTAATAAGCACGGTAAGAAAACCTTTAACGTCTCTGTATAACAATTGCATTTATTTTAAAATATTTAAAGAATAGAAAATTACTAACTTACTTCATACACACAAATAATGCAAAAGCAAATAATTTAAAATAACTGTCATTTAAATATGCCTACTATAAAAATCAAAATACAACAAATATTCTTCTGAAAACGTTATAGAGGAAATCAACATTCCAATATTAGCTACGGAAATAATATCATTAATTTTTTGTGTAAATGATGAACTTTACTATTACAAAATTAAATTATAGATCTTAACGAATAAGAATAGACATTAATGAAAAAATGAAGCAAAATTTATTCATACTGTAACATAAAAATTTGTTGGTATTTTTGAAGGTTGTAGATCCAATTTGAAATCTTAAACACTTCTGTTTCTTGAAAATTCCAGATAAATTTTAAAGCACACCAAAGTGTCTAAAATAATTTTTGCGCATGAGCTATGAGATTAAAATTTTTTTAAAAATATGGAGGTATACTAAAAATTGAAGCAGAGTGAGAGGCATTCAATTTTATGAATTTCTAGATACAATTAAGCCAATCACTATTTCCTTTCAATGATGCCAAGAATACTCACGTGATACTCTAAAAAACTTCAATTTGTTTTGAAGAATATTTGCTTGACAGATACTCTTTTTTTACTTATAGTGAGTAAACGCTTGATAATAAATTATTTCTTAGCTAAACAGAAAAATCAAGATCTGCTGCTGTATGTATATGATGGTGTTGAAAAGTTGATCAACAAAATCAAGTTCGTTTCTATTGCTACAAATTTAAATCCTATTATTCATCAACATCATCTATATAAAAAAATTTAAATAAATTTTATTAGAAAAAATGAGCTGAAATACAATGGAATACTAAAGAAAAGCAATGGAATTTCCTTTTAAAGAACAAGTTAAGTAGTGAATGGTAAATTACAGTAAAATCCTTTGACTGTGAAAATAAATGGAATATTTATAAAAACAACATAGTAAGCTTTATTTACTAAGAACTCTTGGGAAAATCATGTTATTAATCTCTTTATATTTGATTTTAATTTACATTCTACTGTTTATTTATATATTTTTTATATTTTTTTATATTTTACTTTATTTTTTATTAAAGTTAATGTAATGTGCTTTACAGAAAAAAAGAAAGAAAATAGCAAATTTTGCTTTATTGGTGTGAAATCTGATGAATAGCATGTATTCTGTAAATCATCGTTGGTAATGTAATCTGCTTTACAGAGTACATTCTATTCATCAGATTTCACATGAAAAAGCGAAGTTTTTAAATTTACAAATACCAAACGGAATTTATTTTAGTGATATTATATTATCTAGATTAATATGTAGAACACTACTCCTATTTGCTAAATTCAACAAGAGGTGTTTTAAGATCATATTTATAAATACTACTTTCATTTTCAAATTTTAATTTATTTTAATTTTTTTCTTTCGAACGCTTCGGGAACAGTTCATTTGTGCATTGTTTATTCTTTAGAATCATTGCGCAAATGAATTCGAAATGCCTTCCTCTTGTCTCCTGTTCCCTAAATGAGAAAGTGCAAGTTTTATTTCTTTCTTTCCTCAATTTTTTTTCTCTTCCTTCACAATTCTATGTTTTTAATTTCCACTTTCACTTACTTCATTATTACTTTTCCTTTGTTTTATTAAAGTTTCGTCTTTTTCTTGTTAGAAATGCTTTTGTAATTTTTTAAAAATCTTTTCTGTTTTATGTATTTGAAGTTACTTTATAGATTTTCAAATTCTGCTATAACTTCGATTTTTCAATAAAAGAATTTTTTTTTATTTTCATTTTTATTACACATATTTTATGAGGCTTTAAATATACTAAATTTTAATTTTGTTTTAGTAAATAACTGTATTTATTACAGATTTGTATTTTATCAATTATTTTCAACTATCTGTTAAATTTTCTCTCGAAATACTTAATTATGATATAAATATATATATATATATATATATATATATATATATGTGTGTGTGTGTGTGTGTGTGTTTAAATATTATTATATAAACATTATAAAGTTTTGGGTTGCCTATTAGAATTTTAATCTTTTTAAATTCAATATTAATAACACAATAACAGTGAGATAATGCAAAACACTACAATCTAATAAAAAATATACAGTGATGAAAAAAATTAAAGGACTGTCGTAGTGCAAACGACATAAAAGAAGCCGGAGAGGAAACACATGTTTTATTGTACAGTGAATTCAATAACAATTCCTCTCGGCAGTTGTGTTTAAATATAAAAGAAAGGGAATGCATAAAAATTGTAATGCAATGAGGCAAGTGTCATAAAGAAATAAAAGACATTTTAAAGTGGCTCCTGAAATCTGCAGGAAAAGTTTATAGCAGTTTTACATCCCGAGGTCCTTTTCCCTTGGGATGGATGGGTGGTCCATGTAAGATAAAAATGTTCTCTTTTGTATTTGCGTGTGGCCAATCAAGGGTTTGGAGGGGAGATTTTTGACCATTCTCTGGAAGACTAGAAGTTACGTATTCATTTTACGATCAAAAAAATAATCAATAGAAGAAGTGGAAGGAGAGAAGAAGACAACTATAAAGTAAAAAAGTTGAACTGGGAAAGTGATAGAGGTAGAATAAGCCTCCGAACATAGGATTGAACAAGCCTTCGATAATATATATAGAACAAGCCTCAAAGCAGAGAGATGACCTACTACAGATGGAGATAGAGCTACAAACAAACGGAAATACCTGCAATAATGGAGTAGGTAGGAAAGGAAAAGAGGAGCGAGAGTAAGCAGACAGACAGGAGGAGTTCACGAGGAATAGAGGAGGAATGAGATAATGAATGGAGATCCTAAAAAAAGCTGAGCGACTGAAGTGACCCACCAGGAGAGATGGAAGAGTATACTAGTGAGGCAACGGAGTTCTAGAAAACATTATCAGCGATTCTTCTTATATAAAGAGGGTACATTTTTTTAATCTCTTCCTCATGACCCTGGCCACATTATTATGTAAATATGTTTTGAAAAAAATTTGTATGTTAATATGATAATTTATCAAGAATGTTCAATGTAAATATTTAAATTTTAATAATACAATAAAATTTTGTTATTATTTAACTTTGTTTTTCTGATTTATTCTCCACAAATCTCCACTATTAATCTAAGAACCTGTGTTAGCTCGGTGTTTATTTTATACTATTATAAGAAAGACAATAAAGAATATTAAAGAAAACACATACGAAATAAAATTGAAAACATGAAAGGAAAGTATATGAGTAATAAAAATTCCATTGACGATAGTGAATCTTTGCAAATAGAAATAATAAATGAATTGACATTTTTTATTATTATCGCAATTTTAGAATAGCTTATTTCATAAATTCTTCGTATTCATCAAGCTCAAAATAAAAAAAAATGTACTAAAACATTTTAACTCCAAAATAAACGAGAGTGTATATCTATGATAAATTGTTAATACACTTTTTTTTTTCTTAATTTTTTTTTATTTTTTTATTTATTTTTTTTTTATAAATTTGCACAGCACTTTTTGGGGTTCAATATGCCCATTTAATCAGGGAAAGTAGACTGATGATAAAAATATTCCAAATTTTGTGAATTTTTAAAAAGGAATTTGGAACTCAGATCAAAAACATTTTTGAGGCAATGAATTCTCTAAAAAATTGCCATTAATATTTATATAAAAGTATAAGGAATTTTAATAAATACGCTTCAAATTTTACTATAATAATTTAATTTTATTAATAACAAACGACAGAATTAAACTCTGAATATTTATAAAATAATATACTTTTTTCTGCTGAATAAAAAGTACTATGAAATTGCATCTAAGAAGTTTTTAACCTTTATAAAGCTTTAAACATTTTTAATGGATATCAATTAAAAGGTGAGGTACGGTATTAAAATATAAAATCGATTTGTAAAAGATGTAATTTATGGTGCAAAGCTTCTCATAAAATATTTAGATTTGCAAAATCATAGAACCAGTAGAAGATTTAAATATATTTTAAATTAAAAATCTGTAAAGATTAGAAATCTCTTTAATGTATAAAAATACACAGAAACAATCAAATAATCTTTTGTTGTTATAAGCATCCAGAAAAAAAGTCGTTTATTGCAAAAGTTGTCTTCTATTATAGCACTGTTAATGAAAATGGTATATTTGTGGATTAAGTACAGTGAAGATTCTTGGGAGATAATAGATTGCAGCAAAGCTTACATTCTTTGTGGCATTTTATAGGTTAAGCTGTAATTACTGAAGACATCTTAAGTCCAAAAGTATCCTTAATCCAACTGCAGAGTTCTGAATCAACAACACTATCCCAATTTCCTTCTCGAGAGGAATTTTCATGGCGAAATAAAAGACATCGTGCGCTCGCAGATTAATTGTTTTACTCATGGTATAATGGAATATAACTAAATATTAACCTTAATAACATCAAAGCATTTGAATCTCTCTCTGCAAAGGATACAAATATCCTGAAGAATGTTCCATCCATTTCTATTCATAAAATATTTTTTTCCTGTAATTATTTTCTTTGCATCAGGCTATAAAGTGATCTAAAATTTGCAAAGATTTTTCTCATTATTTTATATGGAGAATATCTCCCTCATTCAATATGGTTGTACTTAATTCTGCAAATGAATATACAACTTCAAGTTAGTATGCAAATTAAAACAAACCTGAAAGCATATAAACTTAATTATGGATATATTATTATTAAAATATAATTACTTATCAATGAAACATAATTGTAACATTCAATAGTTTAATTTTAAAATTTTATAAGGCCTATTTGAATTGTATGGTAAATTTTATAATATTAGTTTGGGGAAAAAGAAAACATTGGTATAATACAAATTCCATACTTTTTTAAATTAACTAATTTAATATATTTGATTGGGGAAAAAGATATCCATTATTTTTACGTGAACTTTTTGTAACTTCTTTCAGATTCGCTTTGTAAAAAGGCTTAAAACATTTTTCATGTAGACTTTTAGATCTTGTGCGAAGCTAAGACTGCTGATATGCTGTCAAGTTTGTTGTAATAATTTTTTATATTTTATAGACATTCTCGACGATGTTGTATCCAAGCGAGGTGCATCTTTAGCATCCAAATACCCAAACGGAATCGACGAAACCAAAATTGTGCGTAACTGTTTGTTACAGTCATATATAGGACGATAAACACCTTTCACAATTTTAGCCACCTGGTTAGCATTTTCACCATTATAAAAGAAAAACTAAAATGTATCGAATTTTCTGCTTGTTGTCTTCTATTTTTAAAACCTTGTACTCATAACTGAATTAATCAAACAAAAAATCGCAAGAGAATATTTTGGTGTCAAATGTCACCTTTCCAATGAGCATAAATTTGAAATTGTTTGATAGATATCTCACGAGATAGCAATCATTACAGACGACTACCGAAAAAATAATGGATAACTTTTTCCCCAAACTAATATATAAATTAAAAGTCAATTAAAATGCTATTTTCTATCATTTATAATTCATTCCATCAAAATATGAGCCAGAAACATAAGAAAAGTAAAAAATAATGAAAATGTTTTCATAATCTCAAAAAAAATTTTTTAAGACACCAGATTAGTTTCTTAATTTCAGATTATACAATTTGCTATTTATTTCCCCTTCATGCTTTAAAGATCTAAAATAGGTTCATTCTTGGATTTCTTTGAATAAAGAGTTATATAAAGTTGAAGAAGAAAAACTTCTTCTGTAAGTGTTTCATAGAAGTTTTCTCACGTATAATTTCAGTGATATATTAATGTTAAACTCACAATATTATAGCAAATTAAAATTCTACAAGATACTGAAAAATCCATAATTTACCTAATTTTAATATGACGCAAAAATTGTTTACAGCAAAATTTTTTACTGCATGAGGCAATGTTTTTAACTGTATTGCAAAGTGAAACTAAGTTTAGCTTTTGATTTTTAAGCATATGAAATTATTAAATTTTATAACGTATTTATTTTTCCAAATGATTGGAGATTTTCTAACTTAACATATGCTTGTTCAAATGAACTGTATATTTAAATACATATTTTACAAAAATAACAACCAAATTAAATAATAATTTAATTTTTTATTATAATTTAGATTTTTTAATTGTATGCTTCAGAATTTTGCATGTTTTAATTTTAATTTGTAAATAATTTTTCTGTTTGTTATTATTAATTAAATTTTATAAGCTTAAATTACTCAGTCAGTTCTGATTTCTACTTAATCTCTACACTCGCTGATTGGACACATACACACACTCATATATACACGTTTGCAAAAAATCGAACACTAAGAAGGACTTTTGTGATCGTGATGAAATTTGGTGTGCAAAAACATTTAGATCGAACATTACAACGATCAAAGTTTCATGGCAAATAAACAGCAATAGTAACCCTAGAACGCATTTCTAGTGTGCAATTCGAAAAGTTTAAAACCAGTAACAGATGCGAAAAATTCATCTTTTTTTGTTTCTGCCATTGTAATTATGTAGAAAAAGCAACTAAAAATGCCATTACGACTTTATCTAATAAGACCTTGCAGACAACTAAATGATTTCGAACATGGTAGCATTGTAGAATTGGGTGAAGATGGGTAGTCATACTGAACAAAATGCTGTCATCTGCAGCATACAGACCCTGCCGTGAAAAGATGTTGGCAGCAATGGTTGCAACAAGAAAATTGATGACGAAATGAAAGATTTGGATGGCCAAGGAGCACAAATGCTAGGTAAGATTAAATGACTGTTGGCCAGGCATGATCCACTCCAAGGATATTATTGTAGACTATTTAACACACCAAAGTATTGTCTATATATCTCATGGTACCTTCTTACAGTGCTTGTCTGAGATTACACTCGCACACTCTCACAGAAGCCCATAAGATGTTTGACTGTGAAGCAAAAACATCGGCGGAGTCGTCTGGATCGCAGCCGATCGTCATAATCACCGTCAGATTGACATCGTATAGTATTCACTGATGAATCTCCCTTTACACTTGAAAAAAAAACAACTATTGTATTAATGTCTGTTGAGGATAGTGCAATGGTCTCAACCAACCTTTGTCTTTCAAAGGCGAACTGCTATAACCCATGGTGTGATGGTGTGCGGCGCCATTTCTCATGTCAGCAAGTCATCCTCTGTACATATTTAACAGCTTAACAATATGTTGATATCATCCTGTGGCCGGTTGCATTATCTTTCAGGGCACGTCTTTCCGGGGCTAATTTAAAACAAGATAATGTCAGATCACATACCACTCCCATATCTCTAAGCTGTCTACGTGCTCATGATAACAAGGTGACTAGAAGTTTATCAATAAGGTCACCAGACCTTTCACCAACAGAAAATCTCTGGGATATGGTGGTCCGTCAAATTCAGACTCCACGAAACATTGCAGATATGTAGCAACAACTAGTTAATATCTGACAGAATGTGTCACAGTATGACACTAGGAACCTCTACCACTCCTTGCCTTGACGAATTCAACCATGCATTATCACCAACGGTTGTTCGATCAACTATAAATTTGAACACTCAATGAATTAGTGTGAGGCATGAAAAAATACTACGATCTTGATTTTATAAACATTTTATCATTTGTGTATGTGATCTATACACATATTCAGTTTTCTCAAAAAATAAACGCTTCCTTCATGGTGTTACAAATTTTTTGCGAAAAAGAGTATATGTATATAAATTTATATCAAAGTTAAATAAATAAATAAATAAATATATATATCAATGTATAGAAGTTTCTTTAGTAAAATTTTAATATAAACGTTGTAATAAATTTTATTTTGACCATCATACTAGATAGGAATTTCGAATAGATTATTAAACAATATTCAATTTGAATATCATTTTAAATATTGTGTTTTTGTGAATTCGTAATTATTTGAAAATTATTAATTTCTTCCAAGGAACACAATTTATTTCACTCTAATTCATGTGATATAAATGCATTGTTTTACACTTTCTTACTTATTTTGAGTATTTTTAATAATTAAAATATTTTCTCCATTACTGGATATATTAAGCAAAATTTTCAAGAAAATGGTCACCATTAATTTTAAATTGAATTCGTAATATAAAAGTTGAATCGGTAAAAAGTGAAATGGGAGAACGAATTAATTTTATGATTAATTATGAGGGAGGAGAAATGATAAATTTAATAGTTCATGAAGTCTTTCCAATATTCTGTTTTATAAGCGATACCTATTAAAATATTACCTAATGCTGTGTAAAAAATATAATTTAAATATTCTGCTAAATTTAATGTTTACATTACAAATTATTTTGTGGTATAATTTTTTAACATTATTATAATTGTGTGTATATTATAAATATAACACAATTAAACAAATAATTTGCAAGAAGCTTAAAATAACTATATTTTATAAAAAGGAGATATATGCCTTTAGCTTGAAAAAGATAATTAAATCGATGATAAATACTTAAAGTCAAATCTTAATTAGATTATGAAATTTAACATTATATTACGTTAAGTTTTTATTTTACAATATTTATATAGTATATATCTGATATATATTCATCTATAATCCTCATTTTCTCTTAAAAAAATCTCATTCATTCTTCCAAAGTCAGATCATAATTTTAGATTTTGAAATTTAACATTATATTACGTTTTATTAAGTTTTTTGTTTTACAATATTTAAATAGTATATATCTAAGATATATTTATTTATTCATCATTCTCTTATGAAAACATTTCTTGAAAGTTAATTAAAATTACATATTTTCTCTAAAGCTTTTTCTTTCCGTTTAGCTAGTTAAAATTAATTAAATTAATGGAAAGAAATATTTTAATTATAAATTTAATTAGCTCAATAGGAAAGACAAAGAATTATCAACAGGAGAGTTTTTACAATGAAACATTAATTTAATTCTGAACATTACATAATAAATATTTATAGCAATACTAAATATGTAATATAAAAACATGCAAAAAAAGAAATGTTTTCTATCAATAACTGTATTAAAAGAATTATAATATAATCCATTTAAAGCTTTAAAAATTTCAGATTTGAAAATAAAAGATTAAAAATTTTAGATTTGAAAATAAATTTCCAAAAAATTATGCAAAGGATAATTTGCTCACTTTGATAATATGATATTTTAAATCTTGTAAAAATATAAATGTGTACAAAAATATATTTTTGAAGACATGAAATTATTTTGTTAAAATTCTGCCAATCATATGTTAATTATCAGAAAAGGAAACAGTAAAATGAAAAACCATAATTTTTGTTCGAAAAAATTAAAAATATGAAAATAAATTTAAAATGTAAAGTTTGGAAGTGATAAATTTTGGTTACTAAAATGTAAACATTATTTTAATTTTAATGTTATCACTGTTTAAAATATTTAGACGTAAAAATTTGTATAAAAATTCTATTTGGCTTAAGCATTTATTACTTCTGTTAGATTAGAAACCTCTTTCCAATTTTACGATAATAAGAAAACTTTTTATTAGATTCACATTATATTCTTAATAATCAATAAATTAAACGGTTTTCTAACTATAACCGATGTAAATATCTATTCTTTTATTCATTTTCTGCATGTTAATCTGGATTAAGTACGTGAATGAGGATCATCTTTTTTTTTTTTAATATTATTATCAGAAACTTATGATCTGGACTAACTTATAATTTTACTATCAGGGATTTGTTTGAAACAAATGTATATCCTCATGTTAACACATTTGTATAAGTTTTTTAATTTTCAGCTTTATTTTTTGCATAACTTTATTTCTTACAATGAAAATCCAAATTCCTAGTTTCATAGTTAAACTTTAATTACTAAGTTTTAGAAATAATTTTTACCACCTTTGACTTGGACAGAAATATTAGATTATTAATTTATCTGTCAACAGTAAATGATATTTTTCACTTATTTTAATTTTAAATAAAAATTGTTAAACATGACTATTGTTAAATGATACAAAATAAAATTTAAATATTTCATTTCTGCTAATTATACACACTCATTTAATACAATTCACTTATTTGTATAAATTTTGAGGGTTTTGATACAATTTACTTTCTTGTTTTTTTATCATATAACAAGCATTTTTAACATTCAAATGGACAACAACTTTAAATTAAGAATATTTTTTTGGTGTAGATATATCTTTGAAGGTTTTGAAAGTGAGTTTATTGGTTATTTTATGGCTATTTGAGTATTTTGAAGTAAGAGTGACATAAAAATAAAGAAGAGAATGTGGTTAAGGAAAATGTAAAAATATTTATTTCTTTATCGTAAAAACTTTATTATTTTTATAAATGTAAAAAATGTGAAATCTTTCTTTGAAATATTTAAATATATAAATCTAATTACTGCTAATTTCATTATTTATTTGAAAATATTACATTAATAATAATTTTAATTACTTTTCGCTTCAAAAATTGTATAGATCATTGAAAATTTGTTGTATAAGAGAGAGAAAGAGAGGTTTTATTAATATGCATTTTTAGGAGTTTAATTCTTGTTTCAATTTAAAAATTGAAGCCTTAATAATTCAGTTTCATTTGATGAAAATAATTGTAAAAATTAATTTAGAAACTAATTTCAAAACCTGAATAACATAAGTCTTCAAAATAAATAAATAGAATTATTGCATCAATATGTGATCTTTAATAATACACTTCGTTTAATGTCAATATAATCAAACAAATTCATCTTTCCATTTTAGATTAACAATATGATCTTAATTTGCTTCATGATCAATAAATGATCATCATAGCTAATAATATGGTTATTTCCTTGCTAAATTTATTAGAAATGACATAATATTATTTAAAATTTATTGATATTTAAATTTTAAATACCTATAGAAAGCTTTCCATTGTTACAAATTTAAAAGAGCATCACTGAGTTCAAATTCCAATGTCATACAAAATCAGTATATGTTAACATTATTCATAATCTAATTTCTTAGTTATAAATATTTTACAATTTCATTGAAAATTAAAAAATAAATACTTTATTAAAGAGGAAAATATTTCTAGGATATATTCTATTACAAAAATTTAAAGTTTAGAAAAATTTAAAGTTTTATTCTAAGCAATGGCATAATTTTATAATTTCTGCTTACTACTGAAGAAACGTAATTAAAAATGTATTGTATGATTTTATATTGTACTAATGCACATTATGAATAGTTTTTTTCAAACATTCAATGGCATTCTTTTGAAAAGTTAAATTATATTTAATGGAAAAAACTATCTTTATTGTAGTTATATATCAACATAATGCAATTTATCATAATTCATCATAAATTTAAAAATATATTCGGTATTCTACATGCAATCTGAAAAGTTTCAATTACAAATGATAAATCATTTGAACATTTCTTACTTGCTTTTCAAACGTCAAGTGTAAGGAATATTAAAGATAAAGAAAGAAATAATAGAAAAATAGAAATAACAAAATAGAAATAAAAAATATTCTGAAGCCAAATATAGCTAGATACTTCTGAAAATATTTAAAATAATACAAACTATTTAAGCAGAATTCAACAATATTTTACTTCTTTTATCGTACCATGTAATAAAATTATATAGATAGCTATAATTTAAGACTTGGTTCTATTATTCTTTTCAAAATAATTCTGCTATTCATGTGAATGTTGATATTTTATTCTATTTAAAAATACAAATAAAATTAATTTTATTTATTAGGAAGGTAAATTCTTCTTTTTATTTAGTATTGAAACGAACATTAGAAAAAAATAATTAAAAAATGTTTCATTGTAAATTATGCATCAAAGGACATTATTCAGTTCATATTTATATAAGTTTTAAAGTTTTGCTTCTTGAAATTTTTCAAAAATGGTATTTAATGGAAGAAATGTGTAGAAAGTTAGCTAATCTCAATAATTAGTTCCCAGTAAAAATTATGATTTATATGAATTATTAAATAAATGGACTTACATATGTCAAGAATAAAATACACATGAAAACAAAAACTTAATTTAGTTTTACTTTAGTATCATGTTTCTTATACCATCAAAAGAAATTCAATTCAAAATTTATCTAAGATGTACTGTTAAAATACTCAGCAATAATATAAAACATAACCAGCATATTCATAAAATGATTGAACATTATCAATTAAAATATTTATTCTGGAAAAAA
>JAPDSC010140974.1:71512-91189 GCA_026290005.1 Latrodectus geometricus
TAATCGAAATAGTTGCTCTAAATGCAAATTAATGAGCAATATATTCGATTAATTTTATTTACTGACTTGAATAATGAGTTAGTCTTCGAAATTGAAGCATTTAATTTTCAATATTCTCTAAAATAGAACATTTCTTTCATAAATTAGATGTTGCAAGATTAAATGTATCTTTTAAAATATGTTTCAAATCCAATAATTAATTTATAAATCTTTTAATCAAAATTCTACACTATAAAGTCTGTATGATAGCTTATAGTGACAGTGGTGAGAAGTGATATGATCTTTACCTAACGTTGTGTTTGAAGAACAGAAATGCAAAATTCGAAGCAGTGTAGTAATAGTCGATCTTGTGTCCGACAGATGGCAGTCTCGTCATTCTGACCCAGACGACTGTATTACACAAGTTGAAATTTCTGTTGAATCTAATATATTTTCATTAATATGACGTGATGTGCAGAACGAGGTGACAATTGAAGGTCATTATCGTCCTTAAAATGACATTTCAAGGTGGTTATCGCTCTTAATTGTGTGGTTCAAAGTGACGGCACAGAAGTATTTAACGGCTTTGGTTTGTAGAAACAAGCAATTACAGATGAATTACAGTAATATGAACTAACTGAATTTTTAGAAAATAAATTATAATATATGAATTTTGAATTATAAAGCTTGGTGAAATCCAAAGCAGTAATATATAAAACGTGAGAAAATTGCATTTGAAAGAAACAGGTTTATGCACCTGTTTTTTTCAAATGCAATGTTTTCACTTTTAAATGGGCAGCACTTAAGGATATAAAGATTTTTTTATAATATTTTTTTTAAACAATATTCTTAGATAAATTTGCCATATCTGTTATGCAACTGTTTCATTTAAAAAAATATTGCCATATAAATTTTCGTTGCAACTATGTGAGAAACATTTTGAATTCAAAGAAATGACTTTTAAAAAACTATTTTAATATATTTTGGAGTTTCCATATTTAAGATATAAATTTGCATATTACATCACTGTTTGTCTCGAATTAAATTCAGAATGGTTGTACGAAAATGAATGCAAACATTATCAGAATGTATGTTATTTCCTGGTTAATTTAAAATGTAAGCTTTGTATGATTTTGAAATTTTATTATCAAGTTTGAAATTAATTTAAACCCTAATTTACACTCATTTGACCTTACTCTAAATTTGCAACTGATGTGATGATGTATATTGTTAAAAATCTTTCAAGAAAGAGGCTTGTGGTTCCATGTCACTTATTAAAATTGTCATCTAAGCGTTACTTTTTTAAATAAGCAAAAATAATATATGATAACAGATCTCCCTATTCTTTTCTGAATCCTGACACCATAAAAAATAAAATAAAATAAATATACTTATCATTTTTTATGTATGAAATAATATTGTTATCACCCATTGCAGAGAAGATTTTTACATTGTTCGCTATTTATCCCCGATTGGAAAGGCTATGGGATATAAAGGAAAGAGTGCAGCATCATCATTATTTAATAGCTATGCGCCTGAAAATTTTAAGCCTCACATTCAGTTCATAGTTTATCGCAGATAAGACTTTATTTCACGCTGCAAAATAGTATTTTTAAATATACTAAGTTAACGGTAGATGTCTCATATCAGAAATATTGCTAGTTTAGTTTTTCCTTGAACAAACTACATTAATTTTCTATTGCAAGCCGGTACCGGTATTATCGAATAAAAAATATAAATGATATTTATAAAACCCAGAATAAAAATGGACTATATTTAGCAGGAATTATAAAGATTTAATGTGATTTTAGGTATTTTTTTAAACACACAAAATTGATTTTAAAGGTCAGAATTAAATATAAAAATCTGTTTTTTATTTAAACATAATTTTTATAAAAATTCTTTTTATTGGCTGAAAAAAAGATGTCTTCATTCATCGAATTCAATCATTAATGAAAAATTTAACTATTCTTAATTTAAATATATCTTTTTCTAATCAATGAAGTTTTTCTAATTTTGATATATTGTAACCCATTAATAAAATATTATTTTAAAAATTATACTTCAGAATTCATTAGATAAAACAACATTTGAGAAGGATTTAAAAAAATCATTAAAGGAAAAATTTAATCAAGTACTTTTTTTGTTTGAAAAATAAAAAAAAGCTCTTATCTGGATGAATATTTAGATTGTTAAATGATCAGATAATTAAAAATACGAATTTATATAAAAATTTTAATTAATTTCATTTAAAAAAGTAAAAAATTATTTCTTTAATCTATTCGTAGTTACGTAACGAAAATATTTTCATTCAGATATATATTTTTAAAGCATTTGAATTTAATAATGTAATTTCCTATTGCGCTTTTATAGATGTCTTCTATATAAATAAAAAGTGATGTGATTAAAGGATTGTGGTACAAAGGAATATTGCATCATGATATAGAGACTATAACATATGTTAATTTAGCAATTTAAAATATTGTAGTTATAAAGAATACAAATTTTTTTTTATGTATTTTCAATATTTTTTTCTTTTTTTTGTATAAAGTTTTCTAAATAAAAATTTTTATAAGAAAATGTTTGCTTTAGAGAATAGTCGGATTATTTTCCTTGAAAGAGAGAATACGCTTTTCCTTTAGAAACAAGTTCTTGATTCTTTAATTTAATAAATAAGATATTTTCATTAAATATTTGATATCAAAATTTACCTAATTTTGATGATTTGAAGTCTACAGTAGAAACAATTCAAAAACTTCAATTTTAATACCTAAAAAATTTTCGATATCGAGCCCGTATATTTAAATACATCGTCAAATTGTTGGATTGATACTAATTGATTAGTATTGAATATATACAACAATATCTCTACAGTTATTTATGGATACTTCAAAGAAAATGTAAGTAATTTTATTAATTGAAATGTAAAGATTAGAAACAGCATTTTCCTATAGCAAGAGAATACATGGTCACTTATCCAAGTATAATTAATACGACAACAATGAGTGATTTTCCAAATTATAAGAGAAAATTTGTGAAAAAAATAATATTTATTTATATTCGAAACAACAAAAATTGTTTCCTTTTATCTAAGTGGAAAATTTTACTGCTCTCAAATCACAATCATAGTAATACGGAACATTATTACATATAAATTGAAGTGGAACTTTACGACAAATTAATAATCATTTTGAATGGTTCACAGTGAAGGGAAAAACATTTTTACAAAAATTATTATTTGTAGCTTTAAAATTTAGTTGTAAATTACAGAAAATTTCATATTAATTACGATTCAAGAAATGTTTAAAGTAAATGAATAAATCTGAAAGGTTTTAATCAGATTTTTTTATTTTGTGCATAAAAATACATAAGAAATATGCATAAAACATGTGATTGTAAATTAAAAAATCATTTTTTTTGAAAAATACAATCAACTAATTTTCATAAAGTATCACTTAAAGTTAACATGAAGCTAAATATAATTAATTGTTTTATTTTGATTTCAATTTCGTGTTGAGTTTCATAGGTATTTAAATTCATTTAAGTGAATTATATAACAACACGCACACACTGGTCTACTTTTTTTATCATACGAATTAAATAAGCTGTATCACATTAACGTTTCCCCGCTAAGTTGAATAAGTTGAAATATGTACTCACAGATTTTCTCCCTCAGACAGGGTTATTTTTTTGTGAAAAATTCTAAATGAATTAATGCTTAGGAAACATTTAATGACCAATATTCAGTAACAAAGGAGTAAATGAATATTCAGTATAATTTAATTTACTATATTCAGTATAATTATATATATATTTATATGTGTGTGTGTGTCTGTCTGTTGTGTGTGTTATCGCTGATTAGTTGTGATAATTTAATAATAGCAATTTAAAAAATCTTTTCTCTAGCAATATTTACAAAAAAATTATATAAATAACTAAAAATAATATAGAATTGTATAATGGTAGCATGAAAAATTTACATAAATTGTTGTAACTAATTATCAACAGAAAGTTCTTACTCTCGTAACTTATAAACATAAGATATTACTATAAAACCCAAATAGTTTGCTGTTTCTTTATTCAAACTTGAATATATCAGATGAGAATTCAATAAATTTCTCTGAACTGGAAAAAGCGATATTTGAAAAACATTTTTTTTTACCAAATAAAATGTTGAAAATCTAACATTTCCATCCAATTTCTCATTAAATTTATAAAGCATAATTCAGTTATCTAATTTATAAATGAAACAACAAAGTTTTAATAAATTCACATTAAGAGCTTTCGTGTGGATCCTTAATCAGGCTGTAAAATATTATGAAAATCCTATTGAGGATTGCTGTAATAAGTGATATGAAATTGATGTTCTTATTAAGGTACAACAGATCAAGCAGCTACCATACGTTGCCAAAGTTGATCTGGTGTGGCAGCTGGGTATTTAATAGGCCAATCATTGAGCAACCATGGACAACATGTTTTCTATCGGTGAAAGATCAGGAGAGTGAGCCATCCAGGGAAGCAATTTAATCTGGCGATTGACGAAGAACCCTTGAACAATGCGTATCACGTGTGATCGCGTATTATTCTGTTGAAATACGGCTGTGGGCAAGTACTGAATATAAGAAAGGATAACTGGTTCTAACACTTCGGAGAAGTAGTACTAGCTATTTAAAGTACGGGCAATGCGTACTTGAGGAGTACGAGAGTGATATAAACTACAGTCCCATACCATAATACCTGGTGCAGGAACACTGTGGTGACAAGTAGTCGTGTTGCCAAGGCTTTATCCTGTTAAAACATGGCTGTCACCAAGCTCTGAAATGAAGGAAAACAGCTGTTCCAAAAGCTTGAAGATGTAGTGCTGGATTTTTAAAATATCATCAATGCATATTATAGGAGTGTGAGATTTATATTCAATACTGATCCATACCATAATACCCGGTACATGATCAGTGTAGTGGTCCATAACGCTGCTGTTCATAATCTTCTCTCCATGAAGTCTCCGACTATCGTGGTGTTGCAGACCACGTGACTCATCAGTAAACACACTTTTAATCCATTCTACCGTCCACATCGTTCTTTCATCCATTACCATTGGCGGCAGAAACATCTGCGATTCTGCGTCAAGGGTAGGCGAAGTAATGGATGACTTGCGGACAGACCACTCTGCATAAACAGCATCGAATGGTACTCGCGGACACTGGATGACGCGTTAAAGACTGAATACGAGTGCTCACGTGATGTGGCTAAGCGACCAGTCACTGCCATGAACACAATTTGACTGTCATCATGTGAAGTGGTGCACTGAATTAAACGCGATCGACACGTCGGTCCGCGTTGCATCCTCCTGCATCCAACGATCACGTATTCATATAATAGTTGCTTAGTTTCATCCAACATGACTACCGATTTCTTTGAAAGATAATCCCCAATCTCGGTAGGTCACTATTCTTCCTCTGTCGAATTCGGATACTTGATCAAAAAAATGATTGCTGTTTCCTACAAGGCATAATTGATCATTAAAAATAAAACAAAAGAAAAGTGCAATTGCCAAACTTGAAGTCATTAAAATCTCAAATATAATAGCACTCTGAAATGGCACAAAAATTACGCGTGATGTGTGTCTGCCTTGAAATTCTAATCATCTGCATATGTCACCTCCGCTAATGGATATTGTAAATTTCATGCTATTTCCATGATTCCTTCAGGATGTTGCGTTTACGGTGGCTAACAGTATAGTTTGATGTTAGAAAACTATATATATGTATCCAGCATGTTGATACACTTGAAAACTCAGTTACTTTAACATATTTAAGAAAATATCAATATCTAAAAAACTTATGACATTCATGTTTTCCAAGACTCTAAGTAACTGAATGAAGGTAGTACCTTGTAGAGACTGGAAGTTATATATAAAATTGAATATTTGATGAATTTAAGGAAACATCAATGATTCTGGGGAGATATTCAATTGCAACAAAGCATTTCAGCTCTGCTCAGTTTTGTACGGGAGATTCCAAATGCTGAAAATTTCAAAAGATCCAATAAGTTTAAAAAAGTTTTCCATTTAACCTTTTCAGGGTTCCAAATAAATAAATAAATCTAAGGTCATTCAGGAAAGAATTTTCATAGAGAAATAAGCTGCAACTTGAAATGTAATATTTAAAGATTACTGAAATACTTTAGATATTAACTATTGTTGAATGAATATAGTTTTGCATTAAAAAGTCAAGCTAAACAGTGAACAAAAAATTAATACAAGTTTATATTAATTTAATTGGCTACTTGTTCATTTTGTGGCACGGATGATAATGTCAATAAATTGTATTACCAAGTGAAACAAAACATGACAAATTGTTGATTTTAACAACTATTATAATTACAAACATTTTAAATAATAAATAATAGTTATGCCTTCAAAATATTTTTTCTCTGACTTATCACGAAAAAGCCACGAAAAATGCGGATTATTGTACAGAAAAATCAGTCATCATCTAAAAATCAATTAACTGTGGCCGAATCTGCAGCGACTGGATAAGGAGGGACAAGTAGAATGATTTGATCCATAGTTTCAGTTTCATTCCATCAAGATAGCCATATTGCAAATGATGGATCATACAGTAAATTTACGAAGCAGATCACATCAATTTCAGTTTGTTAAGCAACAATGATGTCCACAATATCATTAGACATCATTTGAAACTGAGTGGAATGCCAATTAGGTATTCATTGCTTCTTTCACCCTTGATTCAAACAAATATGTGACTGTGCCGCCAACAATGCTATGAATGATGGAAATAGACAACTTAAAAAAATACTATCTTTGCAGACTAATTCTACTCTTGCATACAACATCACTATGGTAGGGTACTAGATAACCAGGATTACGTGTTGGAGACCGTGAACCTTCAATAACTATAGCTTTTGCCATCACCAGTATTTCAAAGAACAAAGCATGACCATTTTTACATGCAATGTTCAAAAGTTATTTATCCATAAGGAGGACTTGTTCAATTATCCTGGGTGTTTTTCAATTCTATCGACAATCAAATACTTGTGATCCATGTTTACACAACAGTTAGACGAGTACACCAGCATCTACACCAGATTACTTAAAATATGTGAAAGAAATGGGTTGCTTAACTTTAAAGATAGATTTGGGAGAATTTCGTTGTAATTTGGATTGCACTTTTGACCATAATTTTCGTTTGATTCATAACTTGGTGTCAATAAGTGACCGTAGAATGAAAAATAATAACCAAATATTTATGTAGTAGTTGAAAGTAAGTATTAAAAATGTCAGCAGTGAAAAACTATTTATTATAAGTAAAAAAGTATATATTAGTTGAAAGTATTGATACTAAAATAGGAATAATTTTTTAACATGCATTATTTTTTAAAGTTTTATTTTAAAACAAAAATTCTAAATTTTTTATAATATTAATGTCAATGTAGTACAATTAAAATTTTTCATTATAAGAAAATCTTTCATTCATATATAATAAAATCTTTTATTCATATATTCAAAATTATAAATAATTTAATAGTTAATATATTGAAGTTTTCCTTCTAAAAATCAAAGATAAAATGTGATTAATTCTCTCGCATTAAGTATGTTGTCTAATTTAAAGTTATTTAATACTTGCACAGACAAAGAGGTAACGATTTTTTTAGAAATATTTGGAATTTTAAACTACTTTTTTTGATGTTGTGACATGAAGATTTTTGTATATTTATTAGAGATGGCATTATAATAAAAATCTGTCTTATAAACTTATCAGATATTTATAAACAAGGAGAACTACAAAAATTAGGTGAAAAAATTTGTACAAATTAATGCCACATATTCAAAACAAAATTGTTGTATTGTTAAAATTAAATGAGGTTCATAACACTTATTAATACTTATTGACAACTTTTTGATGAAAATTAACAACATGCATGTCTTATTAAATTTCAGTGATAGAAAATTAATTTTTTGAAAAGAGTTTATTAAGCTTTCAAGAGATTACAATACAAAATTGATAAGATTAATAAAAGTTGTGATTAAAGATTAAACATGTCAAATATTTCTATAAAAACTTGACTATCATTTGTTGAAGAATATGTTGCTTGTGAAATGTTCCTTTAAATTTAAAAATTAACTCAATTGCAAATTACATGGAAGAGCATATTTATTATTTCTTTGTAAATTTAGACATTTTATTTTTCTTTGCACATCAATTTTAGTATTTTATTCTATTTTTGAATAGTATATATTTCTTAAATTTCGTTACGAATATTAATTGTTCTAAGCTATTTATTTATGCCAACATTCATGAATATTTGCAATCTTGACATGATATTATTTTCAGTTTGTTCAGTAATTTCAATATTGAAACGAATTCTATTATAATGCAATTTTATGTGCAAAAGTTAGTGGTACACCTTAACATGCTCAAGAATAATTAATTCTGTGTTGAATTTCAGTAAATATTTAAGATATATCATTATTTAATATTTTCATCAGAGTTTCTAAGAATAATGTTCTGCGTTCCATCATCAGTTTACCATGCTAAAACATATGATTGAGTGTAATTAGCTTTGAGGAACAAATTACGTTTAATTTTGTTTTAGAATTAATGATTATTTGAGATATCTAGTCAAAATAAGGAAATATTTAAACTTACAAGGAATTTTTGTAGTCATATGTTTTAGAAGAGCAATTTATAACATTTTTCAGATTCTTAATACATTTTTCGAAAATGCTTGCATAAATTAATTAAATATGTTGGTATGATTGATTGCAAAGTCAGATAATTAGAGAAATAGCTGCTACTCCATAAGGAACATTGAGTAAATAATTAAAATTTCTGATTAAAATTTTCTTAGACTTTCATTTTAAATAACATTTAATTTTATTTTCAGTTGTATCAATAATATATTTAATTATTTTTGCACTAGTGATAAATATTACCGATTATTTCAAAAGTAATTGTTTTTACTACAGAATTCTGAAAAATCTTTAATTATTTAAATAATCTGGTATATTAGCTTTTTTTATAATTAGATTATCTTAAAAAAAGCGGATTTTAAGAAAATTTGAATTTGTTTCATGTTCGGACTCATTGTTTTCTGAAAAATGTAGAATACTTTATATTATAGTTTGTTTAATCACAGTTCATTTGCTTAAAAACTAAGTTCATTCATAATAGCGCTAGTTACCATCAGAAACGTTTAATTCATTTACTGAGATATCAAAAATCAGTTTAATAAGTGTGATTCACAGAAATGTTTAAAAATGGTAATGCTTTGATAAGAGGAAACACATAATGAGGATAAGACGTTTCTAACAACTAATAAAAAGCAATATATATTAAGAAAATTTTAATTTTGTTTTTAATACTGCTCTTTATATTTGAAATAAATGGCAATGCATTGCTGACAATAAAAGTATGATTTCAATAGATTATCATTATTTTTTGGCATTTATAGCTTTATGTTTTTACTAAAAATAGTAGAAAGGAATTCTGAAAAAAAATGTTAAAACTTAAACAGCGCATAAGAGTCAACCTGACAGTCAAAGGGTGCCGTATGACATCATTAGTGTCCACCACCTATGTTACCGTAATTCAGAACTTTCCATTGAAAATGAACCTTATTTACATTGCGTAAGGGGAAAAGCCCGAAAAACTTCCAAGAACCCTCCCCCACAGACATGCATGTAGATCTATTGTCCAATAGTGATTGAGACAGAACCACTGACCTTATAATCAGAAGAATAGTATCCTACCACTTCACCAAAATTAGCCTAAAAATGTTAATTGTTAAGTGACATGAGTTCTGAATTTGTTGAAATATACGTTTTAAATGATAAGTTAATATTTCCTTTTAAAAAACATTCATATTTGAAAATCCTTTGGTAAAATACCATAGTATGTTTTAAAAAAGTCATGGAAAAGCCTGAAAATAAATGTCAATATTTGTTTGTTAATGTTGTTGTATGTTTATTAATTGTTAAGAAACAAATTTATTAACTACACAACTATTTGAGACCTCAATTGTAAATGAAAATATTATCTTTGATTTAAATACTAATATATTGTTTAATTTACATTGAGGGAATATATGTTAATTATATCATTATAAATGTAAATTGTTACTAATATTTTATATTATTATATCAATAATATGGAGAATTATATAAATAATAGATAATGCAAAGAACATTCTAATATTTGTTATATGAAATTCTTCATTGATCATTCATATAAAATTGGATGCATGTTTACAGTTACAATAGCTCATAATTTAGTAGAAAAATATTAATTTATTACAACTTGAATTAAATACTATTAGCAAGATTTCGGCTTTATAGTTTATATATTCGATTCCACCAAAGACGTGGATGTTTGCGGTGGTTAGAAGTTCACTTTAAACAAGAGATTTCTAACTAATAAATGTTTTTATTAAAGAAAATGACCATAGAAAAACAAATAAATTAGACAAAATGAGTTTCTTTAAAAAATAGGTGAAAGGGTTGCGCTTTGGCCACCCATGCAAAATATTTTTTGGATCCCTTTTAACTTCAAGTTTAGGTGTTTGCAGTAGTTTGAAATAAACTTCAATTCTCTGTCAAATTATAAATTTCTTGTAAAATTCGACTAAC
The DNA here is from genome assembly GCA_026290005.1 of Latrodectus geometricus. Taxonomy (NCBI): domain Eukaryota; kingdom Metazoa; phylum Arthropoda; class Arachnida; order Araneae; family Theridiidae; genus Latrodectus; species Latrodectus geometricus. The sequence goes on from JAPDSC010140974.1 coordinate 82,140, forward strand.
AAATTGATGATTTCTTTAAACAGTCCTAAAAATTTAATTCGAATTACGTATTAAATCTTTATCATCTAAGTAACTGACTGCTATTGCTTAATTCATTGCAAAATATTATTATTATTCATCATTAATTAATTATTTATTCAACAAAAATAAATCTTTAGTAAATTTATACATATGTATCTTCAGTAACAATCTATAGTAATTTTATTTCAATCTTTAGTAAAATTTAAACATATGTTTTGCAATTTTACATAATAGGACATATTAAACGAATTTTACAGACATGGAAAAGAAAAGGAATTTATAAATTTCATCCATTTTATATATGCATTTATACACAATATATTAAGGCATTAACACTTTTTACATTTAATGTTTTATTAGTTTTATACATATTTGTCTTCCAGTAACCCACATAAATTTTTCGCCAATTTAATTAAAATATTTCGAGATTATATATAGCTTATGTAACACTTTGACTGTAAAATTCGTTAAAAATCTTTTACTTAAAGAAAAATAATTAAACATAATGGATAAAATATTTGATGATAAATTATACTCATGCTTATTCATACAGTGTCCCAAAATTCACTAGTAGGGAACAACTGTAATTAAAATAAATTACAAAGTATGTATCGTAAAAATGTTACTGTATTTACAAATATTTTTATTAGTAAAACGTAATAACATACTTTCTATGTTTAAAAAATAAGACAGATACGGTTGTGATTAAATTTGTTTCACAGTTTTCATTACAAGTAATATAAACTGCTGCCTTTTTTAAATCGTGTCAACCATAATTGACAAAAAAGAAAATATGTAAAAATTTACTACATTTGCTGCTCAATTTAAATCAGAGAAATATGCCCGAAATCTCACAGAAATGTAAAAGTTTTATAACATACTTTGTGATGCAAATTACTATGGTAAGAATTTCGTGCTTTAATAGCAAAATATTTAAATTATACGATTAAGAAAGCGGAGGAATTCTTATATGTTAATTTCACAGCTTGTTGAGATATCATGTTAAACGTTTTGGGATACATATTATAAAATAAACAATGTTTAAAATTATACATTTAGTTTTATCACATAACTTCACTCCTATTTCAGTTTTATCATAGTTTTAACAAAAAAAATAACCATTAATAAATGATATATTACAATAAAAACAATAAATAGTATTTTTAGGTAAATGTAAATTGAAATAAAAATTTTTCTCTGTACCCGGAATTTAAATAAATGGAAGTTTTATTTCCTGTTTGTTTATTTTAAAAATAAAGACTTAATAAATACGTCGAAAATGCCTTAATCACAATTCCAATTTTTTTATTAAGAAAATTAATAATCATTTTATTACTATATACTGAATGGTAAATTATTTAGAAAAATCTTTTATTCATAATAAAAGATTTTATTTTAGTATTTTTTAATATACTAAAATAAATTTTAAATATAAACTAAATTAAATTTATAACCAAGAGAAAAAATAAATAGTATATTTAGTAAATTTATTTTAGTATATTTTGGGAATTCCATAAAATTTTTTTGTGATATTTTTATTTCCCTTTAAATTACGGAATTAGTAATTTGACATTGACAATGCGAATATAATTTTATTCAATTTTTTATTTTATTTTAATTTACATGTAAATATATTCTATTTAATTATTTAAAATCATTTCATGGTTTCAAACTGGTATTAAGGAAAATATAAAATCAAAAATTATCAGTCTGTGTAAAACGCATAATTTAATTAAGATTTCAAGATGTTATATTTGATTTGAATATAATATGCATAAATAAATATTTATTTTATATTTTGTTTCTATGGAGTAAATAAAATTATTTAGATATGATATTTATTTGCACAAATATTACTAGTAATATATAATTTTAGAAAGAAAAAAATTTTCATGATAGGAAAGAATTCAGTAATGGAAATATAATTTTCAAATCAACTAATTTTATTAATTCAAATGCACCATTTCAAATAAAACACACGTGTATCATTACCAAATAGCTGCTCAAATAAAAAAAATATTGTTAAATAAAATTATTAAATATAATTAAAAAAATTATAAAATAAAATAAATATTCAATTTATATTAAATTCGGGATTGGTACCGCTGAATACAGAATTGTGGCTGTGACAAAATACATATTTCTTGACATTTCAATGCAAAATTAGTTTTAAAAATGCATTATTATGAATTCTGTGTTTTAAAAACAACTTTATCTTTATCGGTACCAATTTTTAAGTAAATTATAATGAATATATCAGAATTAATAGCAGTTCATATTCTTTAACGTCTCTGAAAAGTTTAATAAAATATTTTTTTTCGTATAGTTGTATTTTCGTAAAGTATATATTTTATAAATTACTTCATAATGGATAATAAATATTGAATAATGAATTAAATTATGTAAAGTAGTATCGTCCAAAACGTATTTTAAAGATGTGTTTATTTTCACTAATATAATTGTTCCATTATTGGGCTAAAATTTTAATTTTATTGAAAGTACTCAGAGAAAGAGTATGAATCGCATACTGCTATATTATAAAACACTCCCAATTAATCCTAAATAAGCATAAAATAAATGTTTTGGTTTTAAATTTATCTTGCACGTTATCTATGAATAAATATATTTAATTTCTATAAATTCTCGTATTTCTCATAGAAAAAATAAATCCAACTATGTGCTCTGAAAGGGAAATTTTGGCTGTAATAAGTTTACAATTTCATCGATAAATCCTATCACTGATATGGGCTTCAAAATTATTTTTTATAATGTATAAGATTGAATCGAACTCATTCGTACTCTATTGCATACTTCAATGAATCGTGCGTACTACTTATATTTAATATAAAAATATCATAAGTACTCTCTTGCATCGCGCATCTTACGAATTTCTCTTTCTCTCTGCAACTTCATGTATATTATTAAAATTTCTCTTACTACCTAATATTGTCATTAAATTTAAATTTATTATTTGTTTCTTTATTTATTAAATAGTTTATTATTTACATAATATATACATAATTCAAATATTATTTAAGTCCTGACGTTTCAAAGCTTTATAATCATACACCATGAATCTCTATAAATAACTAAAATATGATAAACTGTACTACCGAAAAATTTCAAGTGTAAAAACTGAATTTTCAAACAATACATAATAGTATGCAATTATAAAAATGGTATAGACATAATGTTGTACATTTTTAAATTAATAGGAACTAATTACTAAACAAACCACAACTTTTGATCGTATAATGCTAACTAAAAGAGAATATTTTATTTTCCTTACAAACTATCACCGTGAGCCATAATTGGAGATGTTTTCTTTTTCTCAGGTTTACCCTTATTGGCACTGGGATTAGTTCAAATAGGATCCCATGAAAAATGTTATAATGTAATTTTTATTGGCGACACAGATGCAATTATGTTTGATAATCTGTTTTGTTATAATGAAGTTGCATTATATTTAAACAGTGACTCTATAAGGAAAAGAAATCCTGTTAATCTGGAATCCTATATTAATTAAAGTATTATGAGATGATATATATTTCTCATGAAAATCTAGCTTCTAATTCAAGTGGATATTCTTGAATATTTTCTACTTCACTTCTTCCAATATTTTCTACCATCTTATTTACATACCACATACTCTTTTGTAGTTATTATTGGATCATTAAATAATTCATGATCAAATTCCCTACATAACCATCATTCTGAACTGTAAAAGAATGCTAACTATTAAAGTACACCTTTAATATTCTGGATAATAGTTAGCTAAGATTTTTCCTATAACTTAATTAAATATCTTTTTAATATTTACCACAGAAGGATATATATAATAAGCAAATTACTGTAATCCGAATTAGTGTGTAAATATAAATGTCATTCACAAATGTTGATCACAAATCGAATTACTATTAATACAGAAAAAAAACAAGTAAACGGAACCTTGCTATTAAACTTTATTAAGTGTATTTATTATATTAATAAATAAAAGTAAATTTAACAAGAAATAAAATTCTTATTCTAAAATATCATTTGCATTTTTTCTTATTTAAATGATGCATTTTAATGACATCAATTTTGATCAAAGAGTTTATGGCAACTTTTTAAGTGACATCCATTTTTTTAATTAATAAGGATGTATATGATTTAAAAAATTCATAATACATTTTTGCACAGTTATTTAACATCAATAACTCATTTCTAAGGTAATCAGGAAACTAGAAAACAATAGAAATTATTATTAAATAAAGTAATAATTAATAATGGAATGTTAATAAATTAAATATACCAAGCTGTTTTTAACTCTATAAATGATATATTGTAGAAACTCTATAAATGATATGGAACAGTGAAAAATTATTCTTCAACAAATAAAATTTAAAAATATGCAAACATAAGTGCATTCCATATACAAATAATATAAAGACTAAAAATATTATATAAATCTTATATTTTCAATTTTTTGTATACTTTAAAATGAAAATACAGCTGTATTTTTTGAATTAAAAGTGCTAAAATCTTTCTTGCCCAAAAATTTGCTCGGGAAATATTATTAAACAAATTTCTATATCATAAGAGCTTTTTCTTTTTTATTGTCAAAACAAATTATAAACTTGTTATTTATTATTTCAGTATAAGTAAATAAATTCCTTTATGAGGGAATATTATAACTACATAAAGATTTCTTTAAAAAGGATTTAATATTGGAATGAAGTGTTGTAAATATCATACATAAAGAGCTAATAGGTGGCATCTGTTGCTACAAATTGTAAAAGTATCCATTTGTTATTTTCTCTAAGACCATAAAATATCTAGTAAATGCTCTAAGATTAAAAGTTTTTAGTAATATGTACTCAATAAATTACTCTTAAAATCTAATGAAAATTTACTATTATTGGTTTGTTAATAAGTTTCTCTTTACTTATACATTTTATGCATGCACTTTAAGTTGGGAATATTTTATTTGTAATAAGCAAATATAAAAATGTTCTTAAACTCTTTGGTTAATAAGAATTTTAGTAACAAGTATCTCAATAAATTCCCTAAGAATCTTGTAAAAAGAGTGTAGAATTATTATACTAAGACTAAGAGAAGAAAAAGAATGGATTCATTTCATACGAATAAGCAAAAAAAGTAACATTTAAGAAGTTGCATAGTCGATCCTGAAGTTTTCTTAGAACAACTTTATTTTTTACCAATGAATGTTAGTGGAAATTACAATATCAAATGATAATGTGATTAAGAAATATTTTGAGCAACTTATGAAAATATTTTATATTAAATTAATAAAAAGTTTTAAGTACATTATGTATAATTTATTTTTTCCCTCAATTATGTCATTCTCCAGGTCTCAAACCAAACAACAAAATCAATTCATTTTGTTTGTCATTTTAATTAGCTGGAAAACAAATGTCTTATAATATTTAATGTATCAAGGTGTTTACAAACAAAAGTTCATATTATTTACATTAAAATCTCTCTTCCAGCACTGCAGAGTGCCTCGTCATGTTTTGAGTGTGCTTCTAGGCAAAGTACGTTTGGGTCTGTTTCTAATAGGGTCATCCTAGGCTTGAAGGCCATTCTATTAGGCCCAGCTAAAATCTGCATGTGAAACGGAGCGAAAACAGTCTTCTTCCTCTAGTGCTCTGGTTTTCAAACTTACTAATGGAGCATATTCCCTCCTTGTTTAGAAAAAGCCCTAAATTAAAAAGGATTGGTTGCTACTTGCTTCTCACTTCTGATACAGGGGTAGTAAATCGAGCTTATCTTTAATATTCTCATGAGACGGAAAAATGTGCAACACCAGACTCTTGTGACTTGTCACCTGAAATATCTAAGTTTTCCTGAGTGTAAGGTCCCTCTTTGTCCGAATGTCATCAGGACAGGCTTTTTGCTTAACACATATTAGAATGCTAGGATCTTCTTTGTGTAGAAATATTCTACCTCTCTTATTGTCTTTGACTTTTTCAGGGCAAGCGGATTCATAAAATTGGTCTGAATTTGTCACCCTTTTTTGGGGACAACTTTAAAATCATAACATTGGTTTTCCATTTGTTACATTATTCTAATTAAAGGTATACTTATTTAATATATTGCATATTTAATCTTATATAAAAAATACCGGGATTAGTTTTATATTTTATTTTCATTTGTCAATAAACAGTTTTTTTAATATGAGTTTTGTGTAATTACTTAAAAATATCTATCGTGAATTACAATGATTTTTAAGAATTTTGAAGAATATCCTTAATGTAACAGAACAACGACCTCTAACGGGGAAAAACGAACTGATAAATAATGTTCTAAGCTAGAACACGAGAGAGACTGCTGCTGCTGCTCGAAGATGTCGTTAAGAATTGTTTAGTTCTTAGGCTATGTTTGTTTTATATTATATAGTGTGTGTTTATTATTTTTTCTCTCTGTGGAATATAGATGTTGTTAAATAACAAAAAGAATATTTAAAGCTAGCCGTGGTGTAGATTATTTCTCATACTTATCTCACAGAAGGTGAAATTAAGAATTTTTAAATTTTTCAGTTACAAAAATGTTTAATTTACAGAACAATATAAAAATACATGCAATGCAGTTTATATTTCCCATTGTCTATTTTAATCAGCTATGTAAAAATAATTTCATTGGGTTTTGATATCATAGTAAATTATAATAAAGTTTTTACTTTAACAATTTTATTATCTTAGGGATTCATTTTAATGTACTTATCACTTTGACTTATTAACTATGTGCCTATAAAAGTTCTTAGCTTCTTAAAATAGATCATAGCACGTTATGCAGAAATACAACAAACGTTTTTAGAAATAGAGTCATATAGTTTTCGGAAAGCAATTGGAATATTCTTAACTGTTGCTAATAAATTTTATGTACAACTATAAGAAATGTTAATAAATTTTCTACATAATTTACTAATAATTCTATTTTAATTTAATTTTTATTAATTTAATTAAATTACAAATGTTTAGAAAATGATACATTGGTCTTTTAAAATAAAAAACATGAAAATTATCTTAAAATTTACGTGTTATAATTTTTAAATTTTTATTTATTTCCCATTAAAATGGAACATAAAATATAAAAATAATTCATTAAAAATATTAAATTGCAAATCATTTAAATAAATTACGTTCAACATAAAAAATATTTAGTTTTGCTCAAAATTCCATTCTTTACCATTAAATAATTCAAAGTCATCAGAAATTTCTTTTAAGGATGTTATAGATTTAACTCTTGCTAATAGTAAGATATTAGGAATAAATCTATAAATGTATTTTAATATCACCAACTCTTAAATATTCTTAGTCACATTTATATGTAACTAACTAAAGTGATAAATGGAATAATTTATACCAGTCATGAACTTCCAGGCATGATGCCCTTCAGAACAAAAATTTATCATCAATTTTAACACTGTTGTAGAAAATTTGTGTATTTGAAAGTTGCTCAGAAGATTCTGAGAAGATAATCGATCTCAGCTGTCTTATTGATTTGAGAACTTAAGTCTGCAATTACAGAAGATCTCAAGAGATATCATAAGCCCAAGAGAAATTTCTACTAAGACACAGCTGAGTTCTCAATAAAAATCTTATGATCATTCTTGAAAAGAATTTTCATCGTGAAATAAAATGCATCATGAATTGTAATCTATTACGCTATCTTTGAATACTAAATGTTATTTACTCTATACTGAAATATGCTTAAAACACATTAATCATACTTGAATTGTATCAGAGTTAATCCATTAATATGTAAGTCTACACTTTCTAAGCCATTAAAATGTAATTCTAAAAATAAATGTTTTATTTTACTTCCTATTATTTTACTCGATTACAAATATTAGATAATATAGGTACAATTTAATTTAAAACTAATCTATCTTTTTTTACCAATCGTTTTAATAATATATATAAATTTTAGATGGTGAGATTAAACTATTAAAATACGTTTTATTGGTAGTTATGTACTTTCGGATTCCATGTTTGAAATATTTTTTTTTATTTCTAATGGTGGGCACCCTTGAGCAAGTATAGTACATTAGCCCATTAGCCACAACAAGGCCGGAAACTGCTACTCATTTTATCGTTACCCGGTGGGCATCTGTGAACCAAGTCACGGATGTACGAGTAGCATCGCCCACACCACCACCAACCCGTTTATAGGGCGGGCTAGATTCATCCATCATCTGAGGAAAGGACAAGAAACACAGAGAGAGAATGAGAAAGTACATCCATGCCCAAGCCGGGATTCGAACCCAGGTCCTCCCCATACGTAGTCAGTTACGCTAACCACGAGACAGGTTAGGCGGCAGTTTGAAATATATGTACTCAAAATAAATTTATCCAGAACAAACTGAAGCTTAGTGGTAGGATTGTGGCTTTCACAAATAAGAAATATCAGGTTCAGTTCCAGCCATTTTTGAGGAATAGTAGATGGATTTAATGCTTTCGCTTTATACATTTTTTTCAGTACTTTTCAATTACTTTTCGGGTTTTTTTTTCATTACCACAGACAAAAACGATTCCTTATCTCCGAATCATCCATTGAGAAAGCTAAATTGCTCAAATACTTTAAAATAATGTTCCGATGCTCGGTTAACTGAGTCATGAATCTAAATTTATTATTTAACTGATGTCATTTTCATAGATACTAGTTTAATAGCAATCGTTAAAGTATATTATATATTGCTTATATACATTCGAAAATATTATACATCTAATAGATAATCAGATAATCAAATATGTTTATCTTAAATGAAATAATAATAATAACTTACCGTAATAACTTACCGTAATAATAATAACTTACCGTAGTAATAATAACTTACATATTATATCAAACTCAATTATTAATTAAATGTCACACACACACACACACACACACACACACACACACACACACACACACACACACACACACACACACACACACACACACACACACACACACACACACACACACACACACACACACACACACACACACACACACACACACACACACACACACACACA
>JAPDSC010140975.1:0-27746 GCA_026290005.1 Latrodectus geometricus
TTAAGAATTATTCAAACCTCTAATGAATTCTCTAACAAATATTTTTCCCTTTATAATTATCTTAAAAATATTTTTAGAATACTTATTATAAGTTTTTTTACTTTAGTTTTATCTGTGTTTGTCAAAATATGCAGTTATTATTTTAAAAAATGTATGTATTGATAAAATAAAATGTTTACATTTCAATTTCATTTTTACTTATGAATACTTTTTAATGAAACTGGGCTTTTATCTTTATTCTTACTTCAAATTTACTTACGTAGCAATTGTAGATTCATCATTTTATAACATAAGTTAAATGCAGTAATTTAAAATGTAGTTTATCATATATATTTAAATTTAAGGCTATTAAATAACATATTTCATAATTTAAGTATTAAGTAAGATAATAGAACTGTAAAATAAAGTGAAATTAATTATAGGATATTTTAAAAACTATAAAATGTCCACCAGTTTTAGCTTAGTTCTTTTATTTATTATTTGAACTTTGGGTTATTATTTTTGCTTTAGGTATTTTAAACTTTCATTACATATAGGCAAAATGGCTCATATAAAACATGATCTGAATCTTAGCTTGGAGCTGTCAGTTATTGTTTTATATACTTGAACAGCTAGTGAACTTTAATTTCTGTAATTAAAAGATATCAAATAATAAATGATATAGTGTAGAATAGATCCTTTGCATGTATACATGCCTTTTTTTAAACCACTGCACTTTGTCATTTGCATTCAAGTAAATAATAGATTTTATTTTCCTCTTTTTTTTTTTTTTTTTTTTTTCCTAGCATTGACTACCAGAATAGCATGAAATATTTTCATTGATTCTTCTTTATTATTAATAAATTACAGATTTTTGTAATATGTTTGTTTTAAACTGAGCAAGTTTATTACAAGAAAAGAGTATATCTAGTGAAATAATGAATTTCAATTATGTTTCTCTCTTAATAGTATTTTATAATAAATATTAATATGTAATTATTTTACCTGAGGAAGAATACATTATTAAAAAGTTACTTTTTGATTGATCTTATTATCTTTTGGCTTTTTATTTGAACTTGCTAAGTTTTGATTATGACATACATTTGAAAGATTGTTATTCCTGGTTATATCTTCAAAAATTGCATGTGAGTCAATTAAGCAAAAAGTTAAGAGGAAATAAATGTAAATTATTCCAGATGTATGTATGCATATTGATCTATGCTGACATACCTAGCTGAGATTTGAGAAACGTTATTCTTTATATATATATAATCCATGAGACTTAACATTTCCCAAAACTTTTTGTAAAATGTTAACATTCACAACACATTTTATGAATTAATATGTACTCAGTTCATATTAAACAAAAACAAACAACAATGATAAAGTTTTTGAGTTTAAAATATTATTTAAAGAACTCCAACAAATTTGAATATCAAATTGAAAATAGTTTGAAGTACTTGAAATTTTAGAATTTCATTTAATATAAAAGTATTCTTTTATAGATAATGTGTGATATAAAAGAAGTGGAACAAAATCCAGTTATTCCTTCCTCTGATATTTGCCCAGAGAAAGAAATGCTAGCCCAATCCTTAAATGAAGATGAAAGGAAAGATGACTTGCCTGAAGTAACTGAAAAAGAAGATACCACTGTTGGTAATAATTGTTAATTTCTTAATTACTATTAATAATTTATGTCTGTTATCTAAATGAATATTATTACATTTATAGTGAAAGTGCAAGAGTTGCTACAGAAATTGTCTGATAGCGTTGTTTCATGTTATCTCAATGATATTAAAGACCTTTCTCTTTGCATAAATGAATTGGCGTAAGTAAATGTAATGATTTATGTTGCTTACTATTAGGATTATAGAATAGATATTTTTATTTCCGTATTTTCCTGCATATAATCCGGGGATTTATTATGTTTTTAATCATACTGTGTATTTTTTATGTTGTACCACATTCTCATTATTAACAGTTCATATTTTCAACTATTCGCTGAAAAAAATTGCTGCTGATTGTGCAACACTTTTTTTTTCCCCCTTGGGAAACAGTCTGATGGATAATATGCCACTGCGGATTACATACAGAAAAATACAGTAATGTCAACAGTATAATTCTTTACTTATGAAGTGAAGTTTAAAAAAAAAAAATTATGTATGTATCTGTAAGAAGATTATATTGAATTAAATTGGGAAGATAGAATGAATTCTTTTGTTAAATAAAACCTGTTTAATACACATTACCAAATTTAAAAATATTTACTCATTTTGTCCATAAGCTGAAAACAATTGTTATCCTAAAAACTCAGGTGTCAACGAATTCCCAAGATCTTTTCTATACTTCGAGCAACCCTGTAGCATATTTTATATAAAACGCTTTCACTGCAAAATACAGCAGTTTTCTAACTTACCTGAAGCCATCTATGTTATCTAATCCTTGTTGGTCAGTTTCAACTCTTCATTAAATAAAATATTTTTTATCAATTTTCATATTTTGAAAACTACCACTGCATTCCTTAAAAAAATCGAAGACTAATACAGTTATTGCATACATACCTTTTCAACATATTTCCCTAATGTTTCACCTATGAACTATTGTGCCTTTGGTCTGTTAAAAAGAGCTCTTTCTAAACCCACCACTATAGATTGACTGTGGAAAGTAGTGGAAGAGGAATGGAAAGCAAAACCCCTAGAAATTTTACGAAAAGCTCTTCTATCATGGAAATCATGATGCAGACTTACAGTCCAAAAAAAAGCTATCAGATCAAACTTTTGAAAAAATAGTCTACATTTTAAACATTAATTAAATGGGCCCGAAATTGTTCTAAGAATGTGTTAATACCCTCTGTGTTAGAAATCTAAGTTTATTTAGGTGCTGCCAGAGAGTGGTAAAATCCTATGAGCCACAGTATGGATTTGGTGTATTTCAAATTTCTTTGCCAAGTGCTGCTTGGTTATTTTGCCACCCTAAATTACATCACCTTGTGCAGTATAGTGTTTTCTTAATCCCAATTGTGCTCAAACTTTAAACATTCCAATCTCACGCAATTGTATATTTCATTATAATTACTTACTACAGAAGTATGATAAAACTAATAACTAGATACTATTACATATTGCAAAACAACTGTAAAAAATATATCTCATTGTCTAGAGGGGGAGTCAATTTGGCAATAAAATTAAATCAGTTATATAAATAACATACATTTATATGAAAATTTGGGTTTTAATAAACGAGGTAGTGGCACATTAAAAATATCAGTATAAATGCTATCTAGCACAAGAAACAACCATGCAATAAAGCTAAATCAATAACATAAATTGTTATGAAGACTCGGATTTTAATTAACGAGGCAGTGATGCCCACTTTAAAAAAGCATCATTGTAAACACAATCTTCCTCTGAGACAGCTGGACAATGAAACTAAAATCAATAATGTAAATGGCATATCTTTTATTAAAAAATTACATTTCTAATTAACAAGCATTACTATTATAGATAAACTTAAATATGGTAAAGTGTTAAATATTTCTACATACATTCAATAAATTACATAAAATATTACATACAATATTACATACAACAGTGATTTTAATTGATTAATGCATAAATTAAAGTACTCACCTAATCATCACTTGCAGAAGAATTAAAAAAACACAAATACAATTTATCACTATCCAAATCTTTTACTTCCTACTTACTAATATTAAAATGTAATTTTTCAATTTGATACACTTTCTAAACAAAATACCATTTCAACCATAAATGAAAGAAATTAAATACAGCAATAACTTAAAAGAATACTAAAACTCCAAAGAAATTTTGTACGTTCTCACATCAGCTTAGATCATAAAATTACAAGAATACATGCTGTTGCTTTATTCCACAGTTTGGCAAAGTTATCATTGTACTATCTCCTAGTATTTAGTCCCTGGGTATTTTAATTGAAATTTCACTGAAATATTTCTGATGTTGATAGAAAAAGTTAAACTACAATAGTACAATTAATAATTATTTTCAAAAGTCTAGTTTGGAAATATTAACATAAGTGGTTAAATTCTTTATATTTTAAACTAGTGTTAGGTAAATTTTTACACACATCAAAATTTGTAATCATCATTATTGATTATAGCAATAAATAAAATATTTAAATTTTATCTAAATATATTACATATTTTATCTAAATACATTATATATTCTATTTATATATGTGAGTAATAAGAATGAATATTATCTAGAATCACTAAAAGTAAGTCTTTATTTCATAGGAAAGTTAGAAATTATTTTTTAATACAATACTGAAATTTTAATCGTTTGCCAGTTATTTACTTTTTATGGTAAAAAAAGTATTGTTTCTTATTGCTGATTTATTTTAGAGTAGGCAAAAACTTTAGGTCTATTCTTTCCTAATTTAAATATTACTTAACAGTATTTCATATATCTTTCCATATGTATATTATTAGAGATAACTAAAGTTAGTTAATAAGGAATAGTTTAAATCTATATAGTTTAAAGTTACTTGGATTAGTTGTGATGTATTTTTACTTAGAGTCTTGCTATTTTTACTTAGAGTTACCAGTCTTGCAATTGTTAAATATCACATTGTAATGCAGAAGATTTACTGTCATATATTATTATTTGTGTCCTTTATATTTTTTGTTTAGATTTTTATTAAGCATATTTATAAATTTCTGACGAAATTAGTTTGTTTTATTCAAAGAAATTTTATTCAGAAGAATTTTTAAAATTTCTTTTTGTAGTAGTATATATATACAATTTGGAATTCTTCAAGTATAATATTTATTTAATATTTTTTTTAAAACAGGAGAAATCAAAACATTGTTATTGAAACCTTACAACAGGAATCTGCTAGATTACTTGAAGCACGAAGAATCTATCGATTAGAAGAAATGGTAAATTTCATTTCTTTCTTTACCTTAAAATGTAAAACTTAATGATCTTAACTTTAAATTAAATTTTTTTTTATGTTTTCTTTTCATCTAAGCATATATTTTATCATCAAGTTCTATACTTTATTCTGTTTTTTTTTTTTTTTCCATTTTAATAGAATATATATATAATTATATTTTCTTTTTGTAAATATTTTTTGAATGAATGCATTTTTTCTAAAATATGTCTGTTTTTTTAAATTATTCATATTGTAATTATTCATTTTATTACTGTCTTATGTTTATGAGAAAAGTAATATGTGTGAAAGTCTTAGTACTAAATATGTATAATAAGAGAAAAATTATACAGATATAGTCAAGTAATGGATATTTGCTCTGCTAAAAAATTAAAATAAGTAAATTTAAGAACCTGCTTAACATTTAGTGAGGGTAAAAACATCTGTCCGTGTCTGAAACAATTTCAAAAATTTTATTTGATTAACATAATAGTAATTTTTGGAAAAAAAATTGGTTATCAATTGCAATTTATTCTTTATATGTAACTTAGTCTAAAATATTGATAAAAAAAAGTTTTCTCATAAAAAATATCATTTGTCTCATTTATCAGTTTGAGTTATTGTATTGTATTGTACCTGTATATCAAGCCAAAAGACTAATCAACATTTTCCCTATTTAATTATTAAGGTATTTAAATGTAAAAATAAAGTGTTTTCTTTAATGTGTATTTATACACACACTTTTACCCAATTTCAATTAAATTATTTTTTGAATACTCCTGTACATCAAATTATATGTAGGAAAAAAATATTTTTTATTTGGCTCACACATTGGTAAAATCCTGCATTTTTCGTTGTTTTTTCAACTGTAACAAAATAGAAATTATGAATGTGAAAAGAAACTCTAAAAACATTTTACCTAATTATGTGCACAACATTTGTACAAATAAATTTACTACATCTTGATAAATGCTAATTCATTTTGAGTATTATTTGATGATTATAGAATTGGGAGAAAAAAAAAAACATTCAGAATAATTCCATTGTGTATTAATTTCTTTAATTTCACAAGAAATATATTACTATATATTTTTACCAAAATTAATTTTTCGTTATTAAATATAAAATATAATGAAAAAACCAAGGAAAAATGTTAAAATACCAATTAATTTTCAAAGGAAAGCAATCATGATAATGTTATGACTAAAATGTTATACTCATTTAACTAACATTTCTTTTATAGTGAAAACAGTTTAAATAGCTATTCAAAATAAAGAATTTTACATATCTTACAGTAAAATGCCCTATTTGGTAATAAATGTCATTCATTATTCTAACAGCAGATGACCCAATATCCTACATTTATAATAGTAATATTGCTGTTTTTAGTGGAAGTTAAATTTTAGCATATTTTTTTAGTTTATTTGAATTGTAGACAATTATTCTTGTGCTGAAACGAAAGTTACGCTATTTTTATAGCAAAATTTAACTTCTAATACTTTATTTCTTTTAATAGTACTATATTTCATAGTATTACACTAGACTGCACTTAAGTGTCTTAATTTGAACTTTATTTTTGCGTATTTTGTGATTTTTATATTGTTTTAATTAAGAATTACTTCTCTTTGGTGTTACATATCTGTTATAATTTTGTGGAGTTTTGTTTAATATATACTAGTCTTTTTATATTTTCTAGGAATTTTTCAAATTTTTGCTCCTGCTGTTGTAATCAAATTTTTCTTTTTCTTGTATGCATCTTTTTAGAGACACCATAGATCCTTTTCATAAACTACAATGCTTCATTTACTATATTGGATTTTGCTAAGTGAAGAGATAGAATTTGTGTGATTTATCCTTTAACATGATCCCAGATCTTTGTCCAATTAAGCACTTATGGCATATTCTCAGTAGATATTTGACTAAACATCACCATACATTATCAGTGATATCACTGTTTTAATTGGGGCCGCATATGGAGTATTGGAGGCAATACTTAACCAGTTCATTGTTATTGCTTTATTCAGTTTGGGTGGATGAGGCAAAGCCTACAACTTGTTCAAGGGATATTCATACCCCTTACTAAAAATTTTATTTCTGTGTAATCTGATATTTGCATGTTTTTGTGCTTGAAACCAGCTTTTCAATAAATTTCCTTTTTGTCCTTTAGATTTGCTTTTGGGAAATTCCATTTAATTTTTCTATATTTTAAAATCTTGTAAATTTTACA
The DNA here is from genome assembly GCA_026290005.1 of Latrodectus geometricus. Taxonomy (NCBI): domain Eukaryota; kingdom Metazoa; phylum Arthropoda; class Arachnida; order Araneae; family Theridiidae; genus Latrodectus; species Latrodectus geometricus. Next base: position 7,118 of record JAPDSC010140975.1, read on the forward strand.
GCCTCATATTTTAAAATCTGTTAGATATATTGTTACACAACTTTATATTTTTTATACAACTATTACATATTTACCTTTTCCTCATCAATATATAAAGTATAAAATTGCGTACCTGTAAAATATGTTACATATATCTTGTTTCTAATTTGAAAAAATATATTTTGTTGATCACAAATAGGAGATGTATACATATTATGAAATGTTTTATGAGAACATACCTGCTCAGTCTAATCTAAAATTCCTTAAGAAAGTTAAATAATTTTTGAAGGCCTTTATTAATATTTTGCGTAGACATAGCATTTTTGACGTGTATGTATCAGATATTATTGCATCAATGAAATTCTGAAAAGAATTTTCAACAGGTTGTTGAAAATGTCTTTCGACTGTAATTGCTTCTGCAAAAAATAGAAATGTTTCTTTTAAAAAATATTCAAAAGTTTAAAGAAAGGATATATACAGTAGGAACAATGCCCAATAAATATTATGAGTGATTGGCAATTTCTGTACATTGAGTATATTGTTAAAGTTATCATACAGTAATTCTCAATCTGATTTATTTCTCAGTTTTTATTGCTTAAATTCACTAAATTTTGTTTCTTCAAATTACTGAATAATCTCTACCACTATTAAAATGCCTAATATAAAAAAATACTGAATTAATCCAAATAAAGAGACTATGACACAATTATTATTAGCTTCTTTTTTCCTTAACCAAAAAAACAAAATAATTTTTATTTTTTGCCTTTGTTTTTTGACTAATTAACCACAAATTTTAAACTGCCTTAATGATTTTGCTTTTCATTATGCATAACAATGTAATTGAAAAATGAATGAGTTAGTTTGCAAAATAGAAAAAGTAAATAATGAATTTTGAAGCATAATTGTGTTTGAATATCGTTTACTTATTAAAGCACCTTTATATATTTCTACTGTATTCATGTTTCCATTTCATTGTAAATTTAAAAATGTTGAAAATTAGTGCATCAATGCAATGTTATTTTGCACTGAATCAAGCTTAAATGTAATTTTGATTTCTTTATTATTTATTTTGATCCCAAGTTTTCCCTAAAATTATTTTAAATTTTTAAGTTTCCGTCATAAAATTTTGCAATTTATTGCCTGTATAAATATTATTAATGATTAAAAATTTTAACATTATAATACTGAAAATAAAAATTTTACCATTAATTAAATATATAATGTTAAAAATTTGCATTTTTCAACAATTTTTAACGTTAATTATATTTATAGCAATGCCATGTTTTTTATTAATTATTTTAATGTCTGAGATACATTTGCTTCTTGAAGGAGTTCATGATCTGAATTTCTGGTCTTTCCATTTAAATATATACAAACAATTCAAAACATTCTGTTGCCATAAAGAAAGTATACTTGAAAAGAAAAATAATGTGACTGAAATTTTAAAAAATCATTATCACATTTAAAAGATCATGTAGATATTCTTATCAGCAACTCGTTTTCATATAACGATAAATTAAGATCTTTACATTCATATTTTTTATAAATTTTAAATTAACTTTGTAACATATCTTGAACTTATAAGACCCTCAGTATTTTGATCATTTTATTTTAATTAAAACTGAACATTATCTCAAAAATTTTGTGGTTGGCTGTTAAGGTTTTTCAAACAATATTACAATATTTACTTGCAAAACTTTTATTCATATTTATCACAAAAATTACTTATATATATATATATATATATACATACATATATATATATATATATATATATATATATATATATATATATTCTAATTTACATTATAAATCATCTACCATTAAAAGGGAATATTAGCTTTAAAAAAATATATATGAAACAGCTAAACTGAAAAAATATTATAAAAACTTTTCATTGTTTTTAAGAATTGAATAACCTATCAAACTGCAGATATTTTACCAAATCTTTTATTTGTAATGTTCTTCAATGAGTCAAGAATTTCAATGTTGATGTAAATGATTTAATGGCAGCATTATAAATAAAAGAGAAATAAGAGTGTCACAACTTAATTTAGTGTCTTAATTAGTTCAGTATGATGGCCACTCTGAAATTTTTAAGATATATATAGACTTGAAGTAATAGAAAGAGAAAAAATATGAATGAATGTATAAGATGTTGTATCTTATTATTCAACAAGATCGTGAAATTTTAGTTTCTTGTACAAAAAAAACATATCAAAGTAATAGAACATTCTCCTTTTGCAATAGATATTTTTAATTCATTCAGAATTATATTCAAATCTTTTTATGAGTAATTTTTGTTATATTTTTAGTTTAATATAAATATTTACTAGTAAAAATTATATGAAATTTATTGCTGTTTTCATTTTGAAAATGAAAGTAATAGAGATATAAATGCATTTTTGATCAATTCCAAAAAAATGAATGGCTTAATGCATTTAAATTTTAGAAAATTTATCTTTAGAACTTTATTGATTATGAAAAGAACTACTTTGAACACTCTTAAGATTTCTTAAGCATAACTATATTAAGTATATATAACTTAATAAAAATATTAAGTATAACTTAATAAAAAGTGTAGATATAGCTCAAAAATTCCTGAGTGACACTCCTATAAACTCCAGAATTTTATTTATACTTTAGAAATTGATTGTTAAGTGCAACATTGATTTTTATTTATTTTATCCTCAGTTTTAATTAATTAACTGTATTTCATTAATTAAATTTTTAAATTAAATGCATATTAGAAATTTAAAAATTATTGTTTACAAAATAAATAAAATGTTTTTAGTTTTCACGTATCAAGCATTATCAAAATAAAGCCCAAGTACTGAAAAAAGATATGATGACTGTTCACGAAAGAACATTAAAGTTAAAGGTTAGTGTTTTTTGTTAACTTTAGAATTAATATTAATTACTTTTATTAACATATTTTCATTGTATTCAAAAGAACATATTATATTATTAAATGTAATAACCACATATCAAGTTAGAACTGTTTTTTATTATCCTCTTTATTTAACAAAAAGCTGTACAAGTATACATTGTCTTTGTGAAATGAATTGCTTGTGTGATTTGCATATTTATTTGTTTTGACTTTCACAACCCTTATTTCATGCATCCATATCTGTTGATTTGAAAACTAAACATATTAGCAATTTCCAAAAGTATAATTAAAGAGTGAGAGTATATTTTTGTATAACTGTAAAATTATTATGGATCTATGTAATTATTGCCCTGATAAGATCTTTCTTTATGAAAATAATCTACAACCTTTGATTGTGAGGTGGACTACTAGCCTTCAAAATATTACAGTTAGCTATGTAGCTATGGAGACCAACATCATACTTCCACTATTTTAAAGAATCGGACAAATGCTCAAAGATCAAAAAGAGACAGTCCCTTGAGTGGGGCAGATAAACTGAATCTGCTTTGCCCTGAAGTTGAACCCTGCTTATTTGAGCCAAGTATAAATCCACTGGAAGACTTTTCAGGAGTATTCTTTCACAAGGAACTTTGACTTTTAGCAGTAAGAAAAATAAACATCCAGCACTTCTTAGACAATTGGCTTTAGAGAGCATTGCACTCTATCAAACACTCTATCAAACACAGTACATATTTTCACAGATAGAAGTAAATTTGATAATAGCAATGCTGGTAGTGTGTAGTTATCAAAATCTATGATGTCATTTTAGAAATTAAAAGGCATTATCCAAATTATTGTTCAGTTTTTATATCAGAACTTAGTGCCATAAACATGGCATTAGAACATATGATTTCTATTAAGAGCCACAGGAATATCTGGATTCTCACTGATAGTAAGAGCTCAATACAACTTTTAAGAAAATGTGGAACATTGATAACAGAATTGGCCTGAATATCCTTAATAATTTGAAGACTTACTCTTCCCACAATAACATACATCTGCAATGGATACCCTCTTATGTAGACCTTTACTTTGAATTGGCCAAAGAGGCTCGTATGATCCTATAGATGGTGGAAACCTACTTATATGGAATGAAATTCACTAAAAAGTAAAGATTGAAAATAAAGGACTTAGGGGATTCCTCCTAATTATGCTTGATATCAGATTGATCAAAAGACCTACCCTGTTTGCCTAAAATACAATCTACATCAGGCTGTACCTGAGATTTTCCATCCTGCATGAGGCTAGAAAGAATTTTATCTTGGAGAATCCAGTGATGGTACATGACTTTCTGTCTGTGAACAGTCTTTTAGACTTGGTCTAGCTAGGCTCTAGGCCAAGTGGAATTAATAACAGCAGCATATTTTTGTATCTGTTAATTCTAATGTTCATGAACAATCTTAAAAAATATCAATACATATGAGTACAATTTACGTAAAATATGCACACTGAAGAGCAGTGTCTAATATCTTGTAATCTCACTTTTGTTGATTGGGATATAAGCATTTATACATCATGCAAATCTATTATTTTTATAAATAAACGTTCAAGTAGTATTCTAGTCTTTCTGATAAAAAGTGAAATTATTGATATATCTATTGAAAGATAAGGTCACTGGAAAGATGTAGCTGCACAAATTGATGTCAAAGAATTCCTTGCTGCCATTTTTCTGTTATAGGTAATGTTTCAGAAAGCTGTTTTCTGTCTACACAAGGAGTTTATAACTATCAGAAAGGAAATTTGATTGCAGGAAAATTTCTGTGTGTGTGCACAGACATACTTCCCAGTACTTAGTCCAGAGCAGTGCTCTATCAGTTAGCTTAAAGCTACTGAGTGGGAGTCTTTCTAATTTAAAACAGGGACCAAGCAGAAGCATCACCAATACTTGACCTGCCACTACTGAAGGTATCATTTTACTTGAAGAACATTGCGACCGCTATTTATTTAACATGCTCCAGCCGCCTTTACTGATCATGACAGATTTTTGCTTAAGTCAAGATTCAAATTTGCTTCTTTCCAACAATGAGAATGAGGTCCTAACCAACTAAGTCACTGTGCCCTCTAGAGGGTTCTGTCATTGGTATGTATCAATTAGTTTTAATTCATCTATGGAAATAAACTCATCCCACATATATAGAATTTTGTTGCAATTTTTTCATGCCTTGTTTTGCCATGCCATGAAAAAGTCCCTACAGATTTCTATATGTGACTTATGAGCAGCAGCATACCATGAATAAAATATTGATATTGACTAATAATAAACCCTAATAATGAATTCAAATAATAGCTCAGTAATTTCATGGTGTCTGATTATATGAAAGTAACCATAAACAAATGAAAAACTTGTCATATCATGTTTTGTGTCCTCATAATAGAAGGGTGTGAAGCATGCCATGTTAATACAAAATCATCATTTTAATAAAATATGTGATTGTATTCCCCAATATCTAAATATATGACTGAAACATGATGAATGTTTATTTTTTTGCATACTCTCAAAGTGTAAAGAAGGTGCTATAGTCGTTATAATTTATAGTTATTTATAGATAATTTATAGTTATCTCTCTCAAAATTTCAGATGGGAAACAATGCTATGAATGCTGATAAAAAATGTATTAATATAATATGCTTGAAAATTCATTACTTCATATTTATAGTCTTAATATTGATAATTTTTTAGTATTCATTATTTTTAATTTTACTCAACTTTAATGGTGTTATCTTTTCAACTACTAGCACTGTTATTATAAACTGCTGATTCTTTTTTGTACCTAACAAATACTTTCCTTTCATCACTGTGCTACATCGATATCTTTAACATTTAGTTGGTTCTCCCTCCTTGGAGTTGTCGTTAATAGTAATATGATGTGTATATTTGGTAACTTCTTTTCATTTGATTATATATTCTTTAAATGGAGTTTCTTCCCTTTTGCTTTTATTTATTTTAAATTAGAAATTCAATAAATTTATCAAATTTTTACTTCCAATTTGTAGAAACGTGCTATGAAACTGCAACAACAAAAACAAAAAGAAGCGTTACAAAAAGAATTGCAACGAGATCGTGAGTTAGAAAGAGACAAGCAGTTAGCTCCAAAAATTGCCACAAAATCGTCAACATCAAAATGATGTTTGTTATTGGTATACTGTAACTTAAACATTTATTGGAATAAGGTTTTGCTTACTTTTTACTTCATGCATGAACCTGCTGTTAATACTTATGTTTGTTTGTTTTACTGAACCTTATGTTTATTTAAAAATTATTAGAGAAAATTTTACTTGAAGAATAACCCATTTTAAAATTTTTTATTATTAAGAATAAAATTTGTCTTTCATTCCAAAATTAAAAAAAATTTCCAATTGTTTTTAAATTGTTTGTTATGTTTTGTATAATTTGTTTAAATTAAGAGATAAAAATATTGATATTTTTTTAAACATATACTAATTGAAAGTTTGTTTGTTTTTTCTCTAATTTAAACACTCCTGATCAAAGTGAGAAGTTTTAATACAATTTACCTGTGAATTACTTCATGTTATTTTTAAATTATATTTGTCTCGTGTGTGTTAATAAATGCGTATAATTTACCTGTGATTTTACAGATTTTAACTAAACTAATTTAAAAATTCATATGTTGGCTCTTTTATAAAAGATATCATGTATGCTTGTAAATGTTTCAATTCAACTTCTTTACCTTATAGTGTAAAATTCAATAATTAGCATTCTAATTATTTAAAGTGTACATTTTCAGTAATGTAAAAGAAATTACGAAGATCTCAAAACAAATTATTGAAAATTACAAAGCTATTAATATTTGACCCTGAAAATCTAATTTGAAATAAATTATTTTCAAAACATTACATGTTAACAATACTCATAAAATGTATTTTTTATTCTCCAAAATTATTATAGGATAATTTTAATTAAAAAAAATTATTGTTGTGTAATTTGCATGAATAAAATTCCAATTCAACGATGAAATTCAATCAATAGGAACAGAATGTACAAATTTTTTAATTTTATCCTATGAACATGTAATTTAAATATCTAAGAACAAGAAAGTGAAGGATTCATATCAAAAAGATAGAATCAAACTTGTTTTGTTTATCATTTTATTGGTTATATTTTGACAGCTTGTGATATATTTTAATAAAAAATGAATTGTTTAACATTATGTTTTAATTTATTTTTAATTGCCAACAAGGCAAATTAGAGGATATAATATTGTTATTTAACTCTTTGGGATTAAATATATATTATTCCACCTAACATATTAAGTTTTTCTTTACTGTTCATAATGTTACTTTTTTTTTTTTTGCCTACTCATATATTTTTTTATATTCTCAGTTTTAAGTACCCTATCTCGAGTTTGATATGGTTATCAGCACCTAAGAATTTGTTCTGGATTGCTATACAGTTTTGGTGTATCTTACAAAAATGCTATGATATAAAATGCTGAAAATACTGTGGCATAATATTACATCATTTTAATTAATAAATATTTAAAACATAATCCAAAACATATTTTAATGCTGTCATAATCAACTTCTAAAAGTTAAAACAGAATAAACTATTTGATTTTATACTGAGAAATTGAAAGTACTATGTATTGATATATGATAATGAGAAATTAAAAGTACCATATATTGACAACTGCAAGAAATCTTAACTAAAATAAAAGGGAACTACTTCAAGTTATGCCAAACTATGTTATGCTGATGTCGGCTGTGATAATTGTTACCTTTCAGGAAAAATGATTTTCCTCTTGTTGCGAGACCATGAATGTTATCAGACGTGTATGCTTGAAATCTCATAACAGTAAATTTTTAAGATATTTTGGAAAGAAACTAAAATAAGGTAGTGGGCATAATGTATGTGACTGCACAATTATTACATATGTCACAATGTAAAAACCATAGATTTCCTAAAAATTGTGTGACTTTCAGAAATTTAATAAAATTTATTCTTGAATCCTTTATAATTATTTGTTAATCATTTTAAAGAAATTTTTATTTAAGCAGTCCATTGAAATTCCACATAACTGCAAATTAACTCTTTTAACATGCTTATTTAATATTTTGAAGTATTTTTTTTTTTTGAACTTTTAAATTAATTTTTATTTAACATTATTATTCTTGTGTTCTAATTTATTATTATTTAAAAAAAAAAAAAGACTGAGAAAGAAATTTACTTTGTCACTATGTTTACCACCAATAAATATATATATATATAACATGGTTTCAAATGAAAATAATATTTTAATTTGGTAAAAATGCATGGTTTTACTCATAGATTTAAGGTTATATTATTTAGGAGTATTGGTATATGATAGATGATGGCTACACCTTCTCTATTAAAAAGCTAAAAATATAATGTATTTCACCAGCAGATTATTATTATGGATAATGTTAAGTGTTAATTTATGTTTCAGTTATTTCAATTACATACAGTATTTTTTGTTTGTATTTATTGAAATTATTCAATGACTATTTCATTTTTCAATTCAAAACATATATTTTCTTTGACCAAAAACATCAAGATGTTTCATAATTTTGTATTCTGTTGTATCATTATTGATATTTAAATTTCCTTTTAAACTAGTAAATAATATGCACTTGTTGCTTTTTACACTGAATAAAAATCAAGAGCAAAGTGAAATATTCATATAAATAAAACCTGAAGTGTGTGTGTGTATATATATATATATATATATATATATATATACACAAACACACATTTGTAATAATATTGTATACAAATGAATTTTTTTATTTCTAATGTATTATAAAGTTGTTTTCCTATTACACATAGTCATATTTTATGCTAGAAAAAAGTGACTTTCTATTCTTAAAATATAGGAATAGGATTCTAAAATATAATGAGAAGTTTCCATAAAGAAAAATTATAAAATTAAGAAATAATATTAGTCCATTTTTTACACTTATTGCAAAAATGTAATTTTAAAATTACCAAATTTGTTATATATAAAAATTGTTTATTAAGAAAGTAATCTAAAGTATGGAAATCCTATTTGAAATAACTTTTATTTATTTATATTATCATTTAAAATAATTTTTTTGCTAACATTTGTAAATGTAAATAGTAGTATTACGCGTACAAAATATTCTCTATTACCTTGCACAATTATTGTTTATACATATAAGCATGTGATAATTGAACTATTTTCTTTCAAAGAAATTTGAGAACAGATATGATTTATAAAAAATAAACATTTTAAAACTATTAACATAAAAAACTATTATATTAAAATTGATCCATTGTTGTTAATAATGTATTTTTTGCTTGAAAGTAATTACCATTTTTAAAATATTTCTTGTGATACTCTGCATTACCAACTGCTCCAGTGTCTCCAATGACATGTATTAACTCTCCCTAAAATTCATTTATTGTGGCTTGCTGTGCAATATTTTTTGGAGGAATTATTTTTTTTTCCACCTGTTAATACTTTAAATGTCATCATAGAAATCTGTATAATGTGTATTTTGCAATATATATGGCAAAAATATTTTAATTATGCATGGAGGTAAAAACTGACGTTTTCATGTCAGAATATTTGGTTGGATTTGATAATGTTAAAATCAACATTATTACTTTGTTCCTAAGTTCCAGTGGAATTTTTGTTAATCTCTAAAGTAAAATCATATGTTGGTCATCATAGTGTATTCAATTTAAATTTTTTTAGTAGATAGATAGATGCTAAAACTCAAGTTTGTCGTATTCGAAAAGAAAAGTTTGAATTTTTTGATGCATAAATCATTCTCTGGTACCCCAAATATTTTCAGTTAAGTTTATGAGCCAACTTAAGAGAAATATGTTCAATATTCATTGGTTCCACTTTTCACTTCCAATGTAGATGTTTTTAGTGGTTCGTAGTCCAATTTAAACTGTGTGTCTCAGTCAATTTAATCCTTAGAATCAATATGTGACTAGAATGACAAATAAACCAATCAGGTTTATGTCTAGATTTTTCAATGGTCATATCTTTGTTGAATTTAAAAAATTTAACAATGAAACGCTATGTGAGTATATTACTGTGACCTCATGCACCATAGATACATTGAACTACAATTCAAGAATAAATTACATTTAGTGATACAATATGAGCTGTTATCTAAAGTCTTATATGCAATCTTAAATATCATCTGGAAGAACATTTTTAACTCCATGTCATGAGATCAACAATTGAATTCATTTGCATGTTTTGTACCAACACAAAGATTGTTTGGAACTTTAAATAGAAAATTTTTATGTTTAATAACTTTTCTCATTAAAACTGCTTATCCTATATCAGTTCACCAACAGTTTTTAAGTATTAGGAAAATCGAGCATTGTAACTCCAAAAAAAAAAAAAATTTAAACTGAAGAGAACAAATTCTGTATTATAAAATTCATTTCAATTTAATTTGCAAAGGAACAAAGTTATTTAATCTAAAGCCATTCAGAGAATTAATCCATTATATAGTAACTGAAAACCAACTTAACTGAAAGCAATGATTAATAAGTAGATTGATGCATGATTTATGAGTTTTTGCCTAAAATAAGATGACTCACAAGTTCTTTTCTGTAATTTTAATTTATTATTACTATCATGCAAGTGATACTGTATCAAGACATTTGAAGATTGTTGGAATATTACAAATGATAAATTAAGGTAATTAAATGTTTTAAAATGCATAAGCCTTATGTAATGATAAAAACTGTTATTGTATAACATTTTTTACATAAGTAATTAAATTTATTTTTGAATTTAAATTTTATAAACATAAACCTCTAATTTTTAAAGAATATTTTTCAGGTTCTCTGCTGCAATTAAAGTAACAGCATTTAGTTTCCTTTAGCATTTTCTAAATATTTAGTCTAATGCTTTAAAGAAAGGAATTCATATTCTACACAAACTCATAATTGCCAATGAGAAGCGAATTCTACATCTCGTATTTTATTGTAGTCAAAAAGGGACTTTTGGTATATAAAATTTTTAGATAATTCTTTTACTGTCAGCTGCTGTAGAAGGTACATTTTGAAATGAGTAAAAGATCACGATTTGCTTTCTGACTGTTCAAGTTACTGTGATTTATATAGAAGGAAATAGTGGATTTTACTATGCTTGAAGGGAAAAATAAAAATTAGGAGATTACGCACTGACTAAAATGATCCTGCTTAACTACCTTACACCATTTTTCAAAACCTTTGTACAACAGTTGCAAAGTCATATTAATACATTCCCTATAATATATTAGCTTCATCAATATGACAGTGCTTTTTTTTTTTTTTTTTTTTTTTTTTTTTTTTTGAATGGGACAAATGGTTTTTAGTTTAAAAAACATGATACATATAGCAATCAAATAAGGTAATCACTGTGCTGATTAAATTATGCATCATGTAACCAAAAGGCTGGATGATTCATAGTATGCTTTTCTTTGGCTTCATAGATTTATAGAGCAACTCAGATTTGAATTTTTTAGTAATTTTTTCAAGTATCTTCTTCTCTTGAGCTTGTCAGATATGTGGCACCTCTGCATTGTTGCATTTTGTACCATGCTCCAAGCCTAATTTTTTCCTAGTTCCATTGTCTTGGGTCACCTATTTTGTTTATAAAGTCTGATAGCCCCTCAATGGAGTTTAGGTGTAACTCTTTAGGATATGGATTACCTAGAGTAGTGAATCTTGTAAGGGCAAGAGTATCACACTCATATAGGATATGATGAGCTGATTCTACCCCTGCATGGCATTTCCTACAAATTGGTTCCTGTTTGAAAAGTCCCATTGTATGAAGGTCTTTCCTGAAATGATAGTGCCCAGTAATGAAGCCTACAATTGTTTGAGTCTTCAATCTTGGGAGTCTAAGAATTTCAGATGCAATTTTCTCAGATGAGTTGAAAATCATGCTTTTTGCATGTTTCTGTCCAGGAGAGTCACGCCAAACTTTGTTCATCTCCTGTTTTTCCCATTTTTGAATGGCTTTCCTTTAAGTCTTCATGTTGATCCCACAAAAGGGTTCCATTCCTATTGGATTGAAAGAGGATCCCTGTTTTGCAAATTCATCAAATTTTTTCAAGTATAGAAAACCTTTTTGCATGTTTCTGTCCAGGAGAGTCACGCCAAACTTTGTTCATCTCCTCTTTTTCCCATTTTTGTATGGCTTTCCTTGAAGTCTTCATGTTGATTCCACAAAAGGGTTCCATTCCTATTGGGTTGAAAGAGGATCCCTGTTTTGCAAATTCATCAGATTTTTTCAAGTATAGAAAACCTTTTTGCATGTTTCTGTCCAGGAGAGTCACGCCAAACTTTGTTCATCTCCTCTTTTTCCCATTTTTGTATGGCTTTCCTTGAAGTCTTCATGTTGATCCCACAAAAGGGTTCCATTCCTATTGGATTGAAAGTGGATCCCAGTTTTGCAAATTCATCAAATTTTTTCAAGTATAGAAAACCTTTTTGCATGTTTATGTCCAGGAGAGTCACGCCAAACTTTGTTCATCTCCTCTTTTTCCTATTTTTGAATGGCTTTCCTTGAAGTCTTCATGTTGATCCCACAAAAGGGTTCCATTCATTCCTATTGGATTGAAAGTGGATCCCAGTTTTGCAAATTCATCAGATTTTTTCATGTATAGAAAACCTTTTTGCATGTTTATGTCCAGGAGAGTCACGCCAAACTTTGTTCATCTCCGGTTTTTCCCATTTTTGAATGGCTTTCCTTGTAGTCTTCATGTTGATCCCACAAAAGGGTTCCATTCCTATTGGATTGAAAGAGGATCCCTGTTTTGCAAATTCATCAGATTTTTTCAAGTATAGAAAACCTTTTTGCATGTTTATGTCCAGGAGAGTCACGCCAAACTTTTTTCATCTCCTGTTTTTCCCATTTTTGAATGGCTTTCCTTGAAGTCTTCATGTTGATCCCACAAAAGGGTTCCACTCCTATTGGATTGAAAGAGGATCCCTGTTTTGCAAGTTCATCAACTTTTTTCAAGTATAGAAAATTTTTCAATTCAGTGAATTCATTGCCATTAAAATAGGATTTTCCTGAGAAAAAGTTATTGGAGTAAATTAGTGTTTTAGTATATTTATATGTGCAATTAAAAATTTATTTTATCAGGGAATTGTTTTGCATCAACTGAGATTATCAGATATTAAACTGTTCCCAATTCAACTTGATTTAGAAAGAGTTCCATTAAATTTCCTTAGCCTGATTGATCATTGCTTTCAAATAAGAAAAAGTATAATTGTGAGACATAACAATTTTTTTATAAATATACTACCATTTGACAATCCAAACTTTATGCTCTCTATCATATCAAAAATTTCATAAGATTACTTTTGGTAATTAATGATTATGTTGTCATTAAAAATATCAAACATTATTTTTACTAACAAGGGACAATATTATTTCTTAAAACTAAGTATCCGTACTTAAGAAGTAAATCTTGTTCCAATGTATTTATTTTCAAGATATGTATATTTGTCCTCTAATATTAAGTAGTGGTATAAGTGAAAGAATGATTTGCTTTCAAATAAAAATATTTTGGATTTTTGGACTTAAAACTATATATTTCTCTGCATTGTTTGACAATCAAATCTTTATACTTCTTGGTAAATAAAAGGTTATTATAATTCATTTTAATTGATAAAAAAAAAATTTCTTCTGATTACAAACTATTCAGCATTGTTTGATAAAGTTTATATTTCATAGAATTAACAAATTTTTTTTTAACTTTCTGTGGCACAACAGCCCACCGAGGATGGAAGAAGAGAGTAAGGCTTACAGTGCCCATATCTGTTTTCTTGACCAGGGGCTCTGTAGTGCATATCTATTTATGTTATTGGTTTTACTTGCTTGCACAATTCGCTATTTTCTTCAACCATGATTAATCTTTTCCTTTGTTTAAATTAAATATGACATTAGATAACTGTTAATCTCATTTTATTTCTTATCTGTATAAAATAAGCCAAAAGTGTTTCCTTTCAGGCTGTCTAGAAATATTTTTCCTATGGAAAAATTTTCATACTTTCTAATAAATTTATTTTCTATAGATGAAAAATTAATCATCATCAGTGTTATTTCTACTTAAAACATCTCATATCAAAGAAATCTAAGTATTAAGATCAGAAACACTACACTCAGTTATTCAGGGAAGTATAATGTGTAGTATAAAATATTTATTTGTTCATTTAAATGTTCAAAGAAAATTAAATGGCTACACTAAATATATATCTAAAGCAAGCAAGTTATTTTATTTAGTTTCCTTATTTACAAAAATGAGAATATATTTATTGATTCCAAATATGTTTATTGATAAAGTGTATTAAAGAATATGTTTCTTTAATATTTATTTAAGTTTCAAATTTGAGGCTTAAGCACTCAAGTATCTTCACAGCTCTGAATTAACTGAATTCCTTATCATCAGCACCACCCTGCTTGTTAGGATTGTTTACATTATATTTAAATATGTAAAAGGCTAATTTTGCATTTGAAATTTACACAATATATACATTATATTCGCCATAATTTTACTACATTTTGTTTGGTAAAAAAAAAAAATATATTATATTGTAGATATTGATATGTACAATTATAAAATACTGTTAATGTCTTCAAATAATTAACATCAAGGGGTAAACTATTCAAATTGTAAAAGTTTGAAATGTATTGATAATATTAAACATTTAAATATATGTTAAATGTATCACAATTTATAATGTATAGATTTTATAATTGCTGTCATATCATTTTTCTAAGTATAAAATGATTCATGTGTACTAAATTCATATTTGAGCAATAAAACTTGTTAAACTTCAAAATAAAATTTTTTATTTAACTCTTGTACACATATTGTAAAAAATACATTTTAATATATTTTGACTATGTATCCTATTTTATACCAGTTATATTTATTAAGGCTTTAAATTTTTAAAAATTTACTTTCTAAAGTATTACAACTGTGAGAGGTCAGTTTTATGTTCTTTCATATTTAGAAAAACAAATTTCTTTGATTCATAAATATTTTTTTACTTACATCTTTTCTGATAATACTCATTTTTACATTTTTTTAACTCATTGAAAATTTTTTTAACAAATATTTTATTTTGAATTTCAGTTTTCATAACTACCTTCATATATTAAGTACGTGTTGGTAATTTAAATATTCCATTTCATTGTTATAACATCTAAACTGCCCAGTATTGTGAAATGCACCCTGTAGATCTTCCATATGTGTAAAAATCTTTTGTTATTTGAATTTTTTCTTATTTTGTTTGTCTAATTGTTCAATGTATGCACTGGAAAATATAAGCACTTAATGAAATGTTGAATGCTTTGATGTGCAATAAAAAATATAAAATGTTATTCTTTGTTTGCATTATTTATTTAAAATTTTTTACATATGCAAGTCTATAACTCGAATAAATATGTGTGATTTGTATGTTAAGTGAAATGTGTGTGTGTTTTTAATTTAGTAAAACTCTATTTGTCAAAAT
Organism: Latrodectus geometricus; assembly: GCA_026290005.1. Lineage (NCBI taxonomy): Eukaryota > Metazoa > Arthropoda > Arachnida > Araneae > Theridiidae > Latrodectus > Latrodectus geometricus. The sequence continues at coordinate 22,510 of JAPDSC010140975.1, forward strand.
CTTCAGTCATTAATTTAAAAAAGTGAATGATTAAAATGATCTAAATTACAATTTTAGATCATTTTAAGCATATACTTGATAAATTGTTTTTGAAAAAAAAATTTTTTTAATTTTATGTAAAGTTATAATTTTATTAAAATGTATATTCCACTGCATTTTCATATTTTTTCTTTAATATGTTCATCTAATTGCCAAGAAAGTTCAAAAGAAAGAGGTTTGATTTCCCATTGCTCAATCCATGATTATTGGTTATAGCAAGATAAGATATTAAGGTGAATGAAATATTTTTTCATCGTTGACCACCAAAATTTTTATAATTCTTTTATAGACCTCTACAGCAAAAATTATGAAAAGGAAACGTATCGATTTCTTAAACGATTCATTTTATTTGGACAAAATCTAATTTGTACATCAATGAGAGGCATGTGCTTGATGTTTTAGTAAGATTAGTACAACTTGGTACGAAATTCATTAGTTTTAGTCTTACATCACCTCAGACTAACTCCACTTTCTATTTATTTATCTGCTTTGTTTGAATAGAATTAAGGTGAATGAAACCAGATTCAACCCTACATGAGCTTAATAATGTAATTGAAATGTCGCTATTACAAAGTTGTGTATATATTTTTGCGTAATATTTACATTCATTCAAGATCTACTCACAATTAAATTAAGAATTTTCGTTACTTCAAAGCCAAATCATAGTTCAATTATTTCATCTTGCCAATAATTGTTGATACCTTCATCTTGAACTGAAACTTTCATAATAATTCATTCTGGGATATTCATATTTCTAGTATTTCCAAAGCGTAATTAAAATCACCGCTAAAGTTTTGAAGATGGTTTCATATTTGCCCCCAGAACTTTATCTATATCGACCGAGGGATCGATAGAGACCATTTTAATGATATCTGGGTTACCCTCCACCATTAAGAATGAAAAGGACGCATTCTATTTTATATTTTTTCACCATTTTTCCATATATGCTGTGCAATGGTGTCCACATTGTTTTCGTATGGAAGTATTTATGATTATAGACTTGTGGAATAAAGAATTTTAATGAATAGAGTAAAACTTATGTATATTTTTATCAAATAAAGGTCCTGTGAAATGAAACGGTGTTATTTCGAACTTTTGATAAATTTTTTGATGTCTCAAACTAATAAGACTGTCATTTATTATTGCTGATGTCTATCCATTAATAAAGAAAATAATACAAAAAGAGTTTCTCTATAATATCGTAATGAAAAAACATCGCGGTTCGGGCATGGATGTATTTTCTATCTCCAGTCATTGTTCTTTCATTGTGTGAATGGTAGCCTACCCTGTAAACGCGTACCCATGGTATATGTGTACTCTGAAGAAATAGGACTCCACACCAAATTACGGTTCAGTTAGAAAAGTGTGGAGCAGCGTACCCTATTGGCACAAGATAACAACAACAATGCAAAATATTATGTATGCATCTTTTAAATAAGTAAAAGAATAAAAAAAGTGAATTACAAAAAACATTCATTACTTTTCAATCAATTATTTAGGATTGTATAATTACTAATTATGTACATTGAAATATGAAAAAATATTGGTAGTAACTATAAAAAGACAAAAAAGAACTCCTTTCTTAACATTTAAAAATAATTTTAAGTTTGTTAAAATAGTGGAAAAAATAATTGTGAATAGTTTTAATTCCAAATATTAATATAACCGAGAAGTAGACAGTGATATCTTTGCTTAAAGATAAAACTGAAAAAATAATTTAGTTTATGATTAGCTACAATTAGCACAGGTAGAATAATATTTATTTCTATAGTAGAGTATGTTTATATATGTATTTTTTTACTATACTTTTAGAGGAAAACTAGACAAATCTTAGAACTTCATGGAATTTTTCTAAAAATATGTATAAACCTTATTATTCAGATAATAAAAAATTCAACTGCATAAGTGTCTATAAGATTTCTTGAAAAAATATGGATTTTCTCATTTTTGCTAATCGGTAGTAGGCTGCACATCCATTAAAGCCAGCTGTTTTCTTCATTGTTAGCAATGGTAGGCCGCTGGTATTCAGCATAGCGTTTTGTAAGGATGCCTACACAAATCGATTCCCTATTCTGCAGACAGTTACAGAATGTCGAAAGGCTACAATACGATTTCAAAAATAGACTAGCAAACATATACTGCCTTCTAACACGAAACATCACAACAAATTTTCATCAAACATAAGTGTTCGTATACAATTTGTATACGAGAGAGAATTCTGATATATACAGAATTTCTGCCGTTTAATACTTAGTAGTTGTCTATTTTGCATAAATGCACTGTGTGTGTGATTGAAAAGGTAATCATATTCGCACATATTACGCCATCTTTCTACCGTGTAAATGTCACACATGTAGCATGCCCCCTTCTTGTAGTAGCAATTTTGATGGATAGAGCACATTGTAGATATGGCAATGAATAAAAAATATGTCTTCATTATTAAAAGTAACTTCGATGTAACAACTCGAAAAATATTTTCATTTATAGCATCAAAAATAGAAATGCAGATGGTCAAGACTCAAGAGTATATTTAATTAAAATAAAAAAAGGTTCCCTTCCTCTTATGCTGTAAATGCTTAAGACTCACAAGTTCCGAATTGCATATATTTAAAAGCTTGTTAAAAAAAAAAACTAACTCTCATGTTGCTAACATGAAAATTTTCTCATCTACTCAATTTTGTTGAGGGAAAAAATGGATTACACACTGAGACATTGAATAATCAATGAACTTTTGTTTCTTCGCATTTTTTAAACTAAGTGTAAATACGAAAAATGATTGAAGGCAGTGGAAACTACGAGGTTGGAAAAATAATTGCGAAAAGTTATTCTTCAATTTTAATTAAATCTTGGATTTAAATAAGTGAAATATAGTTCACGCCAAAAATAAAATATTAGTTTGGAGAAAAAGTAATCCATTATTTTTTCGGTAAACGTCTGTAGTGATCGATATCTCGTGAGGTATCGATCAAACAATTTCAGATTTATGCTCGTTGGAAAGGTGTCATTTGACACTAAAATATTCTCTTGCGGTTTTTTTGTTTGATTAATTCAGTTACGAGTACAAGGTTTTAAAAATGGAAGACAACAAACAGAAAATTCGATACATTTTCGTTTTTCTCTTGTAACGGCGAAAAAGATAGCCGGGTGGCTAAAATTGTGAAAGGTGTTTATCGTCCTATATAAGACTGTAACAACCAGTTACGTTCAATTTTTGTTTCGTCGATTCCGTTCGGGTATTTTTGATGTTAGAGATGCACCTCGCATGTGGATACAGCATCGTCGAAAATGTCTATAAAATATCAAAAATGATCGAAGTTAACCGCATGTCAGCAGTCGTAACGCGCAAGACCTAAAAATCTACATGAAAGCTGTTTTAAACCTTTTTACAAAGTGAATCCAAAAGAAGTTACATAAAGTTTACGTAAAAATAATGGATTTCTTTTTCCCCAACCTAATATTTTATGAATTACTATAGAAGCTAAAGATATAGCATTTAACTCATTATTTCTTAAAAAGAGAAGAAATCTTAAAATTTCTTCTAATGTCACAAACGATTCTCAATGCCAGTTGATTTGAAAAGAGATCGGGGAACATGGTTTCACTCCAATGACATCACGGAAAGCACCATTACGGTAGCCTTGGAGTTGTCTTTGAACCAGTGGCCTGAGTTCCACATTTTCAACAGAAGTTATGAAACCAGAGATCACCTTTGTAAGGAGGTGGTCTTTCAAGTACGTGCATTTGTTCTGATGTGCCTTTACTGAAGACTTCGTTTTTATGTCTGATTAGCAGCCATAAAATGCATTGAAAGACCACTTCCATACCAGATTCCTGCTGTTCAGCAGCTACAAGATAGGGAAGATATCACTCGAACGGATTGGCCAGCGTACTCATAACTTAAATACCAAAGAACACGTGTGAGAGTCTTTATGTAGACACCTTGCACATGATTACATCATCCGGAAACACCCAACTGAAACAGATGCTGAGAAATGAATCTCAAAGATTGCGAACAATCTAGTAATGAGTATGGAGAAATGGTGCGTAGCAACCAGTGCAGTAAAGTGAGGGCATATCATGTGTACTATGTAACATCTCATTCTTTCTTTTAGACAATCATGTGTAATGATACTGAGTTCAATAGCTTTTTGTATGACTTCATACAGCATGTATTACATTTATTTTTACGCAACAATGCTTTTCTCATCGTTTGAGTACAAAATGATGCTAATTCATTTCTGAATTTTATGTCATATGATTTCTTGAGAAGTTATGGCAAAGAATACATGCTTCTTCAGTTTTGCACACCAGTGCACTATAAAAATAATCTAGAGTGAGGAAAATAATGTAAACCAAATAAACATTTTATGAACAATTCAGACATAAGCAATTGTAAGAGACTTTTTCATACAGGAAGTCCTTCAATATTATTCAAGAGATATTTATTATGAATATGCCATCAGATGATTTGGTGGAATGAAAGCCAGATACAGAACTACAAGGGCAAGCCTTCTGAAAATATGGTAAATTCAGAGAGGTAAATCATACCAATTAATGTCAAATATACTTTTCTCATAGTAAATAAAAAGTTTAAAAAAAAAAAAAGGACAAGTACAGATTTTCAAATATCTCACTTTTATTTAATGAATACCGTAATCACATTAAAATTATGTTTTTAACACATAATGTTTTAAACCAGAAATAAAATTTTAAGCTACATAATTTCACTTACAATGAACATTGTTGTAAAAGTACTCATACAATGATATCAGATTGCAGAAAAATATATAATCAAATGAGTTTCAAAATAAATTAGTTTTTTTAATAAAGTAAAAGAAAGGAGAAACTGATCATGTCAGCATTAATTCTACTCTACTAATGCCAAGCAAATTTAAAATGCATCTTTTTTTTTTTTTTTTTTAAATTATTACTTAAATTTTTACTAATATATCTCAATCACATTAAAATTATGTCTTTAACATAAGAAGGAATAAAATTTCCAGCTACATAATTTCACTTACAATCAACATTATTGTAAAAGTACTCATACAATGATATCAATCAGATTACAGAAAAATGTATAATCAAATGAGTTTCAAAATAAATTTATTATTATTAATGAGTTTTATAATGAGTTTCAAAATAAATTTATTATTATTAATGAGTTTCAAAATAAATTTATTATTATTAATTGTGAC
>JAPDSC010140996.1:0-26112 GCA_026290005.1 Latrodectus geometricus
GAGGACACTGTGGTGCTGTTAGCATTTATTCATTACGATTTACTTTAATACCTGATAGTCCCTTTTCTGTGAGCTTCTCTTTCCATCTTTTATTTTGTTTTGTCGAGAGGGTATTTTCTTTTTTTTTTTTTTTGTATTTGCTGTAATGACGTGTTAGACATCATATATTTAGAAAGTCTAAAAGTTAGAAATATTCAGTCTCACTTGCTCCAACTGTTCGACCTCTTTGAAAATCTGAGAGTTCTGACTTTTTAAGCTTTCAAAAAAATCGAAGGCATGTTTGCTTGGACAAATTTTGGTCATTGAAATGTTTTGACTTTGATATTAAAAAAATACCGATTAGTGAGATTTTCAAATCAGGCTGAAATATTTGATACAAAATGTTTATTCTATTATTTCTAGGCTTGTTATGAAGGTTTTCATAAAATCATACCACAAATTTATTTTTGAAATCTATTTTACTTCAAAAAATGTAATAAAAAAATACAGCTTGTATTAAAATAATATATTTTAAAAATAATTTTTCTTAAATAATATAAGTAGCTTGGGAATTCTTTCTCACTAACTGTGACCTATCCTAAAATTCGATTCATAATTCCATTGGTATGTAACATTGTCACGTGTTCCCCTGCTCTATTCACTTACTCGCCATTTAGTATTTAACTTCTAAATAATTTTTGAATAAATACATTCATTTCAAATTCTTCAGAGAAACCTGTTTTTAAAGAGAAGATTAAATTTCAAAGTGACTTAAGCATAATTCTTAATTTACCCTTTAATTTTGTACATTAAATTTCAATTAAAAACATGATACTATTAATTAGATACATTACCATTGTTGTATTATTCATTAAGTGGTTCACCCTACTATAGACGATTTACATAAATACTATATTTAACGCATAACATTTCTACTTCATGAATGTTTGTATTATTAATGCTAACATTTTAAAACTATATTTACTAATAAAACTATATAAACTATTTATACTGTTAAAAGTATTGATAGAAGCCGTGTTAGCAGTGAAATTACAGATTCTGATGCCAGTTGAAAAAAAAACCATTAACAACATAACAGCAGAAAGGAAAACTAAACTGCGTAACTTTACAACAAAACTCAGGCTCAACGTTAAAATATTAAAAGACAAAAATAAATGTATATATTTCTTTTAAAATCTAAGAAAGTAAATCTAGCAAAATGAAATTAAATTAAACTCATAATAGTAAAGTTATAAAATTTAGATAACATTATAAAAACCAATTGCCTTTAAAAAGGCAAAAAGATTTTGGTTCTACGTGACTTTGGATCCAACAGAGTTTGATATCATATCCCTTGCTTAAGAAGGTTAAATGATTCTCAAATGATGCCAAAAAAATTGTAAAATCAATACATAATTTTTTTTGTTTAACGTCATTACATAAATTACTTTCAAACTAACAACACACATTTTAATAGTAAATAACTGACAATTCAGAGAACAGAAATATAGTTATGTTTAAGTATCACACTGGTTATTACTAGGTGCGTTATCACTCTAACTGCACTTGTACTTTATTTATGTTTCTCTAATATTTTACTCGCCTTAAGCTGTTGGCAACAACTATTTTAATTATAAAAAAATGTTATTGATATATCTCAGTTACAATAAATAGAAAGTTAGCTAGTCAGTACTATTCGATTATTTCTTAATAGATTAAAATGTGTTTATCAGTACTTAAATTTTTATAGAAATTATATGTCATTTTTATAGAATTTTTTTAAATGATACATTATATATTCTATTTTAATAGGAAACTGGAAATTTTTAGAATCTGATTGTTGTATTTAATAAACTGACCATTCTGTATGTATGCACATTTAAAAAATTAATTGAAAATTCTTTTCACATGTATATTATTATAGCTAGTTAAGTTAATTTGAATGTTTTTTTATACTGGAAAGCTTATTAATAATTAATCTGAATAAACTAATAACAGTAGGGAAATCTATGCATTTCATATTTAAAGGCTATTTAAATACAATTCTGCTCCATGGGGCAATTAAAAATCCTGTAATTAATATAAACATAGTAACAGAACTCGTGAACATAGAAATCCGTTAAATTTATATTTCCAAATTTTCGGTTTAGAATTGATTAAAGAAAATGAGATATATTAATAAAATGACGTCAATTGTATACAGAGACCATTTAGAAATTTTTTCAGTAAATATTTATCAATATATCACTAGTAAATAATTGATTCAAATCACAGAGAGCGATAGCCAAAACAATTGATAATATATATTATCAACAATTGCTTAAATGCATCCACAAGAATTTTATCTAAAATAAGTTGTCCTCGTGACTTGCAGCACCGAAACTATAACCGCTTTCGCCCAGAATGATGCATTACAAAGTTTATTTGAGACTTTCAAAGTTTCTACAACTTATTCCGTGATATTCAAATGAAGTAAATGTTAAGACACAGAAAATATTTAATACATTTAATGTCGTGAGTTTTAAATCACAGCTGACACACACATGATTTAAATTCAAGGTGGTATCAGGGCTGTAGCCTTAATGAACTGTACAAAAGTTAGGAGCATTAAGAAAGGAAACACATGCTAAACTATTTTAATGCGACATGAATTCTTCAGTTGTACCTTTGATTCAATTGAATTAAAATTGGATGACTTAAACATGAATAAAATGTAGTGACAGATCATGAATAAGGTCACTGTTTCAAGTGATGGTAAATGAGATTTCTGAAGAAACGATTTTTATTGAATTAAATTTACTTCTAAAATATTTACGTGACTTCATGTCTACAACTTAAATAATTTAAAAGTAAATTTGGCTCAGATTTACTGTGTGGTTGCTATTGGCACGATTTTCTAAAGTTAGCGATAAATAACACTTTCTGGCTATTCTGACCAATCACAGATGAGGGATTCTGACAGATGAAAAATGGAGGATTCTTACAAAATGGGAACCGCGACCAATGAAAAATGGAATATTCTGTTTATTTTCAGACCTGGCTTGTGCAGATTTGCGAAATTTTTGGCGATGTTTTGAAAAAGCCGCCAATAGCGACCGTACAGTGAATTTTTACCGTAAATTCATGTAATGGCAATAGAACTCATGTATGCAAATTTTTTTATTAAAATTTAAATTTCTAGAAATATTACACTTATGAAATATTCGATTGAAATTCAGGTAGTGAAATACTGTTAAATTTTAAATGCATTAAAAAGTAAAGATACATCAGATAATGAAATAAATCTTTTAAACTTAATTCATTCTTATGAATTGAAATTTTCATTCCTACAGTTCGAGTTTTATTAATTATATTGAAATTGCTGATTGCTAATACTAATTAATATTATATTCTTGACTTATTTGTTAGCATAGGAATGTAAGAAAAAAGAATTTTTTAAACAAATAATGGATAAAAATATAATGCAAGAGCAAATAAATTCCAAAATCCAAAAAAGCAATTGTACGGCATTTATTCCATAAAACTATTGTTACTTACTTTATAATGCAATATATAGTTTTATCTTTACTGCAAATTAGTCAATGAAGATCGTAATTCGTAATGAGATCTTGGTTTACTCCATTCATTAACTCCCCTACTGCATCATTATAATCAATGATATTTAATGGTTGCTTACGTATGCTAATGATAATTATCTTCTGCCTTACTTAGATTTCATTAACACAAAAAGTTTGTCACAAAATAAGTTTTGAAAAGACTAAATAAATTCACGTAAGGAAAACATTCGCAATTTTCTTTAGAATTGTATATTTTCTTTATTTTAAACAAAAGTAAAGACTCATTACAAGAATTCTTGAGATAGTATGAATCCCTAACTAATAAATCAAATATTTGGTTGTGAGAAATTTATAATCTGGATGTCATTTCTACTAAGAAATGTTTATTTTTATGTAATGTGTGGTAAGTATTTCCTAAAAATGTTTATAAATTTTGAACAACTAATTTTGTTTATTCTCAAATAGAGTTGTTGGTAAAATTATCGGAGTGTTCTTTTTATGACAATTTAATTATTTTTTATTGTATTTGGAGAATTGATATTAAATTGTTGATTACTATAAAAATATTTCACTTTTTTATTTTTATTTTAAAAAATAAAATATGTTATGCTACTATGATTAAATATAACCCTTCCTACTAACATAATTATTTCGTTTTTTGGAAGACAAGTTATTGTATAAAGAAAAATTCAAGTTTAATAATAAAATTTCTGCCTTGATTCCAAATCTAAAAATATTTCTGTTATTGTATCTAGAACCTTCACTAAAAGCTGCAGATATAGTTATATTCTTTTAAATAAATAATTTTGAATCATATTTAAATAATTTTGAAATTTAGACATAGTCATCAAAATTGAAACTAAAAAAAATATTTTTTATTTTTTTTATTTTCAATCTCGGTGACATCGTAGAATTTTTTTTGTATTAATTGCAGAAGAATAAAGCTTGTCACTCTCCTTTACCAAGAAAAAATATAAAAATGAGAAGAATGAAATTTAATGAATTATAAAGGGGCAATTTTAAATAAGGTAATTTTCAATTGGGCTTGTTTGAAAGTTTTAATCAGTAATATTTAAAAATTTAGGAGAAAAGGAAGTATATTACACGATATTTAACATCTATGAATTACAACATACTGTATTAAAATAGAAAACTTGACATAGTCATAATTTTCCATTTAATACATACAAAAACTAATTGTTTGAGTTTTTTAACCTAAAGATCAATATTATACAAAAAATAATTGTAAGCCAGGAAACACTTTGTTGAATAATTTACAAATAGATTAAGATTCTATTATATCAAAGATAATTCAAATATTGAGATATTAAAATATGATTAGAATTTTTTAAACAAATGCAGAATGTATTTTCACAAAATTTATTAAAACACCACAATTAGAATACTCCTCTCTCTAATAGTATCTAAAAATAAAAAACCAGATTTTCTAATATATCATTTAAGTAAAAAAAGTAGTAAGGAAACAATTTGCAAACTTTTGAAATATTCAATCAGAAAAATATTATTTTAACAGTTTGCTATTAAATCTTGATTTAAGTAACCGAAAACATAAACTTTTTGTAAATATTTATATTTCATAATAACATTTTATCAAAAGTTGAAATTTCAAAGTAAATTTGTTTTATTATTTAGCAATTAACTTTGACAAATCGTTTGATCAGTATATTTAATTTAAAATTGCAATAAATATTTATCAACTAATAATATCATTCATCAAGAAATTTAAATGAAGAGTAAATGATTTATTTAATGAAATTCATTAAAATGAATTTTCTTAAAAAGTATTTAATATCATATGAAATAACGTAATTCGACACATTCACATTTCTTTTAACTAACCAAGCTTTTGTACATTAATGATATATTAGATAAATAATATAATATTGAACATTAAAATAACATCTGGATATAAAATAAAAGGGTTGCTTTTCGTGAAAATGAATTTAAAAAACAACAATGCGCATTTACAAGTTTAAAAATTTGATTACATCAAAATTTAATTACATCATTGAGGCAATATTTTTATTAAATAAAACCTATTTTAGCATTTTGTGATTAGATTTAAAATATTTTTAAAATTTACATATAAAAGTATTATAATAAGAAATCTGAATAACTTAAATCTCTATAATACTTAAATTGTATACCTAAATTTGTAATAGGTATTTAAATATATACAGGAAAAAATTAAAGTTACTAATGAAATTTTTAAAAAAATTACTATGATACGTTATTTAAAATTTAATCAAAAAATTTCATAATATCCAAAAAATTAAAATTAAATAAATTGATTTAATTAAGAGAGTTTTTCATAATCTAATTTAATGCACAGAGATAAATTAGCATTTTAAATTTTTAAACTTGTATATAATATCAAAAACAATTTTCAGCATAAAATAACATTGTAAATCCCTTATAAATATTATATACACTCTTTTGCAAAAAAAAAAGGTGAAGAGTAAAGAAGAATTTTTGCGATCGTGATGAAGTCTGGTATGCAAAAAACAGTTTAAATGAAGATGAAATTGATCAAAATTTCAAGGTAAATGAACAGCATTTGCGAATATATCAAGCATTTCTAATGCGTGATTCGTAAAGTAAAAAACCGGTAACAGAGGCGAAAAATTCCTCTTTTTTTTGTTGCTGATATTTTAATCCCGCAAATAAGCATCTAAAGATGGCATTCCGACGATATCGGAGACTTCACAGAAAATTAAACTACTTTGAACAGCGTCACATTGTAGAGTTGTGTGCAGTAGTCATTGTAGAGCTGAGTGGTGACATCGATCAATAGACCACCGCCTGCAACGTATAAATACTGTTAAAAGATGCTGACAGTAATCGTTACTACAAAAAAACTTCAGGCGAAATGAAGGCTCTGGGAGGTCAAGGAGAATGAATGCGAAACAAGATAGGATGATTATTCACCAATCTCGAACCACCACAGCGAAACCATTGTCGACTATTCAATGCACTATAGCCTCATCTATACCTCCACTGGTATCGTCCACCATCACAATCCACTTGTCTGAGACGGAGTTACGCTCACTGTTGCATCTTCTTCCTTCCACTTAAGCTAACTAACATTCATTTCCTATAGATGGCGCTGTGTTAGGTCATGTGATTCCATTTCTTCATACTGTACTTCTAACTTTTTCTCTAGTCTTGTTGTTGCTGTTGAATAAAACACTTTAAAAGAAACCAGAGGCTCGCACTGACTTATTATGTCAAACCAATAGCCACATTTTATCTCGTGCTACAACAACTGGCGCCCAACGTTAAATTCGCGCAGTATTTGGCACTGCAACTGAATTTCGAGCAATATTTACCCGCTCAAATTGGAATTTCCGCTCAAATATTTTACGCTCAAATTGGAATTTCCGAAAAGGAATTATGGATGACAGCTGTTTGATTCAACGCAAAGTTTTGCGGACTGCTGTAACAAAAACCATTAAAGATATGGATACATGTATCGCAGCCAACAATGTTAAAGAGGCATCCCTCGCATTTTCTATACTGGAAGAAAAATCTGGGAGGCTGTTTGAAAATGATGAGAAAGTCATACATTATCTTTCTTCAACTACCGAAGAAACAGCCAAAGGTAAGGCTTCCTCTTCTGCCGAGATCATAGAGGTTGAATTTGAAAGGTGTGAAAACTACCGTGACGATTTTACTTCTGCGAAACTTCGCTTTGAGGAGTTCCTACAAAGCTCTGCAAATCGAAATAAACCGAAGGATTCAACCGATCGAATCTCCATTAATTTGCCTAAACTGGAACTTTCAACTTTTGACGGTAATCCCAAGAATTGGTTTTCTTTTTGGACCATGTTCCAAAAAATTGATGATGATCCTAAATTGGAGGACGACATTAAATTTGCCTATCTGATGCAGACAACCGAGGGTAAGGCTTTCGATTTTGTTCAATCGTATCAAGTTTCTAAAAATGAATATAAATCTGTAATTAAAAATTTAAAAGCACGTTTTGCTGATGATAAAATTTTAATTGAATTGTATGTACGCGAACTGTTAAAACTTATTTTAAATCAATCGCAGAATATGCCTTTCATTAACTTAGTAGATCAATTGGATGCGCATTTGCGCTGTTTAGAAAATTTGGGTGTAACTAAAGAGAAATACGCATGCATGCTTTACCCACTAGTTGAAGCTTCTATTCCTGAAAATATTTTGATTGCATGGGAGAGAGAGAGGAATTCAACTTCCCGATCAGGAAATATGAATAATGACCTTGAACTACTCATGCAGTTTCTTCGGAATGAAGTATTAGGCAGTGAACGGATTCGAATAGCTAAGGGTTTTTGCTCAATGGATAAAACCAAAGTAGATAAAATAAATAAAACTGAATCCGATCGTAAAATAAATTCGGCGCCTCTTGTCCCGACTGCAGCTGCATTAACAACTCAAACTAAAACAGATGCCCGAAGAGGCTATGATAGACATAACAGGGCTGAGTTATATTGCTTATTCTGCGATAAGCCCACGCATAGAAGTAGTGACTGCTTCACCGCTCAAAAGTTTACATTAAAGGAAAGAAGGGACAAGGTACTTAGGGCAAAGAGATGTTTATCTTGTTTAAGAATTAATTGCCGCGCTGATAAATGTACAATGAGCCTTCGATGCATAGTCTGTACTAAAAAACATTATCCGATATTATGCCCCAATTTAAGCAAAGGGGAAGAATCTGTTGCATGTATTAACAAAATTGAGACAAATAGTGTCGTGAGTCATAGCTCGTCTCATTCAGCGGATGTTTTATTACAAACACTTCAAATAAGAGTGTCAGGCCCTTCCAGGTCAAAAATTGTTCGTTGTTTATTCGATTCGGCGTCGCAGCGTTCTTATATAGCTCGTGATGTTGCAGAGTATTTAAACTTAAAACATGACCATTCTGAGTTTCTAACGCATAGTTTATTTGGCGGTATTGAAACGGAAAAAAATTAAGCATTCAGCTTTAAAGTGTGAGCTTCAGGAAATACGCGGAAACTTTTCGTGTGAAGTAGTATTGTTGGACAAAGAAACTATTTGTGGTACCGTTCCTAAAATAAGTAAAATTGATACTAAATGCTTCACTAAACTTGGTATTTATTTATCCGATAGTGAAAATGATAATTCTGATATATCGGTCCTTATTGGTGCTGATTATTTAGGAAAACTTTTGACTGGTTGTATCAGTCAACAGCCCAATGGTTTAACCGCTGTCCAAACGTACTTAGGATGGGTAGTAATGGGGAAATCAGAATCCTCTAAAACTAGTTCTACTCATGCTATGCCCATAATTTCGCTGCATAGTGGTAGCAAAATTTGCGACCTTTGGTCATTGGATATTCTTGGTATTAGAGATCCCGTAGAAAATAAAACAAAAACAGAAATCGATAGTGAAACTTTGTCTTTTTTCGAAAAAACTGTTAAATTTCGTGATGGTAGGTACGAAGTAAATCTTCCATGGATTGAAGGTCATCCTAACTTAAGTGATTTGAGAGATCATTCGGAGAGACGTTTAGGCTCCATGACTTCTAAACTTATCACGAATGGAAAATTTGAGTCTTATGACAACATTTTTAAGGAATGGGAACAAAAGGGGATCATAGAACTAGTGTCAGTTAACGAAAAAGAAAATGAAATGACATGCAGGTACCTCCCTCACAGAGCTGTTTTTAAGGAATCTAGTTTAACAACTAAAATACGGCCCGTGTTCGATGCTTCGTCCAAAGATGAAAATGCCGTTTCCTTGAATCAATGTTTAGCTACAGGTCCGAATTATATTGAAATGATTCCCAATATTTTAAATAGATTTTGCAAGAATAAAATTGGCGTGATTTCTGACATAAGCAAAGCATTTCTTCAAATAAGCGTATCTCCTTCCGACAGAAATTTTCTTCGCTTTCTTTGGTGGGAAGACTTTGAAAAACGCAAAATTAAAATCTACAGACATTGTAGAGTGGTATTTGGCCTTTCATCAAGTCCATTTTTGCTTATGGCAACAATTTATCACCACCTAGACAAAATGAAAGAAAATGGGAATGATATCGCTCTAAAATTGAAAGATGCATTTTACGTTGACAACGTAGTGACAAGCGTCGAAAACAATCTCGAGTCGGAACAATTTTCAAAGACGGCTTGTCAAGTAATGTCCCAAGCTGGTTTTGAGCTTACGGGATGGGTTTTTTCTTCTCAAAGTGAAAATCGGGATTTAAGTGACTGTAGATATTCTCCTGTACTTGGTCTTTTATGGTATCCCGATTCAGATACAATTGCGTGTGATGTTAACTGCATCACAACTGAAATTAATGATAAATGTACAAAAAGGCAACTTTTGTCGATTTCGCAAAAAATTTTCGATCCAATCGGTTTTACCGCACCCGTAACACTCATTCCAAAGCTTCTAATGCAAAAAGCGTGGAAAAACGATAAGCTGGGATGGGATCATAAACTTCCCTCTGAAATTGTAGAGGAATTTAAAATTTGGCTTTCTAACTTGGGTTTTTTGAAATTTATTCAAATTCCGCGTTATTTCGGGGGATTAATTGCTGAGTCAACTACTACCATTCACATGTTTAGCGATGCTAGTGGGAGGGCATTTGCAGCGTGCGTGTTTTTGCGTATCGAATGCGAAAATGAAGTTATAATTAGATTAGTTCAGGCAAAATCACGTGTCGCTCCTCTAAGAAAGGATCCCATCACTAAAATCAAAACTGAAATGTCTACACCAAAACTAGAGCTCCTTGCTGCTTTAATTGGTACTCGTTTGGTCCAGACAGTCAAAACTTCCTTGAACATCTCTGGAATCCCAACCTTCTACTGGACTGACTCTAAAGTGGTTCTTTGTTGGATAAAGAATACCGGAACATGGAAAACCTTTGTGAACAATCGAATAAAGGAAATTCATTCAAGTTCTTCAAAAGATGATTGGTATTACGTACCATCTCAAATGAATGCAGCAGACATTGCGTCTCGTGGATGCAACGCCCAAACTCTCTTTTGTCTTCGTTGGTGGGAGGGTCCCAAATGGTTAGAAAATCGAGACTCTTGGCCAAAAACTGAAAACTGTGATTTTTCCGATGCATTGGAACTGGCAACCACTGAGTTAAAACCTACTGTTACGTCAAGTATCTCCTTAAATAACTCCGCATCCAATTTCTTTGATTGGACTAATAGAGTTTCAAAATTTTCTACAATTGTTAGAATTCTGGCTTATGTAAAACGTTTTATTTCTAATGCTAAATCTTTAATAAATAATCGTAGTGAAACCATCTTAAAGGGTAACTTAGCAAATGAAGAGATCGCCCAATCTGAGTTTGAAATATTCATTTATATACAAAGACAGACATTCGGAAAAAACCGTAAATTAATTCCTCCTAACTTTGTCATATACCAGGACTCCAATGGTATTCTTAGAGTAGAGACAAAATTAATCTTCACAGGTGATGATGACTTTTTCAGGCGTCCTATCCTGCTGCCAGACAAGCATGAGCTTGTTTCCAAACTCATAGAGGAAACTCATCGAACCTTCAATCACGCAGGTGTACAAACTCTAGTCACAATCCTTCGTGAGAGATACTGGATCTTGCGATCTAGGAAAACTGTTCGTTCAGTTGTATCCAAATGCATAATTTGCCAAAGATTTAAGTCCAAACCTGCTACTACAATGTTTGCTCCTCTTCCTGAAGAACGTGTGCGAATGTCGGCCGTCTTCGAAACAACTGGAGTAGACCTAGCAGGTCCCTTGGTTCTTCGAAATCGTGATAAAGTTTGGATTGCTATCTTCACGTGTGCAGTGTACCGTGCGGTGCATTTCGAGCTTGTCTCGGACATTTCCACACAAAGTTTTCTTCTTGCTTTGAGACGATTCATCTCGCGTCGAGGGCGAGTGAAAACAATCTACTCTGATAATGGAACCAATTTCATCGGTGCAAACAACGAGTTCAAAAATATCGATTGGAGTAAAATTGTGTCTCATTCAGATTTGAAAAAGATCTCCTGGCATTTTAATCCACCTACTGCCGCTTGGTGGGGAGGTTGGTGGGAAAGAGTGGTAAGAATGTTGAAGGAATTGTTGAGACGGAATTTGGGAAAAGCGAGTCTTGGCTACGAAGAACTGTATACTGTTGTGTGTGAGTGTGAAGCCATCCTCAATAGCAGACCTCTTACTTACCTCTCCGAAGAGCCATCAGATCTTGTGCCACTAACACCTTCTCTCTTTTTACAGGATCAGACTGAATTCAGAGTCGAGGATCTTGAACAGAATGTGCTGAACCTACGCAAACGTGCGAAACACCTCCAGTCCGTTAAACAAAAGCTTAAGACGCGTTTTCAAAAGGAATATATTTCTCTCCTTAAACATTCCAGACACGTCCATCAAACCCCACTTGAGGTGGGAGATATGGTATTAATCAGCTCTGATGGTAAGAAACGTGTTGATTGGCCTTTAGCTAAAATCCTTGAAATCTATAAAGGACGTGATGGTGTTTCCCGAGTTGCAAGGGTCAAAACTGAAAATGGTGAGGTGGTTCGACCATTTCAAAGATTGTTTCGTTTGGAAACATCGGGTATTTTAAGTAAAACTTTGAGAACTGCCAAACCTGTTAAATTGTAATATCAATTTTGTATTGGTTTTCATTAATGTTTTTTTCCTTAGCACATGTTTAGATGCTTTATGTATTTGTAACAAGCTAATTTCATTTGAATTTTTAATGTTCAATTTTTAACTTGAAATTTTAGCTAGATTAAAATTTTATCCTTTTGCGGTTGGAGGATGTTGCATCTTCTTCCTTCCACTTAAGCTAACTAACATTCATTTCCTATAGATGGCGCTGTGTTAGGTCATGTGATTCCATTTCTTCATACTGTACTTCTAACTTTTTCTCTAGTCTTGTTGTTGCTGTTGAATAAAACACTTTAAAAGAAACCAGAGGCTCGCACTGACTTATTATGTCAAACCAATAGCCACATTTTATCTCGTGCTACAACACTCACAGAGGCCATTAAGAAGTTTGCTTTTGACCCCATCGGTAGTTGGTTGTTTGGTTGGGTTTTGTGGCGCAAGGTCCAAAAAAGACAAGCTGCGCCCGATCCCATCGGTAAAATCATCTGGAGGTGTGCCTCAACCGATCAACATGGTTGCCATTAGACTGGCATAGTATAATGACAGTGTTGAATCCCACTTCACTTAAAGCACATAACCACCATGTTCATGTCTGAAGGGGACTGGGTCAGTGTCCCAATCGGCCTTTGTCTTTCAAAATCCTACAGTTATAACCCTTGGAATGATGGTGGAGCCCCTCGAGCCTGGTTTCTTACGAGATCTTTAGTCATCGTCGGTACATTTTTAACACTTCAATGATAATTGATACCATCCTATGGACGGTTGAATTACCTTTTTCGACAAGTCATCCACTGCCAATTTCTAACAAGATAATACTAGACCACTCGCATATCTCTAGACTGTCCTCGTGTTGATGATACTCTTCCTTGGCCAACAAAGTCACCAGATTTTTAACCAATTTAGCATTTCTGGGGCATGGTATACCGTTAGATTCAGGCACCACAAAATATCGTAGATCTGGAGCAACAACTGATGAATTCCGGGCTGAATGTGTCGCAGGATGACATTTGTAACCTCTACTAGACTTTGCTCCAATAAATTTAAGCATACATTGGAACCTGGGGTAGTTGGATCAACTACTAATATGAATACTCAATGCGTGATTAAGAACCATGAATAGATACTATTATCTTGATCTTGAATCAATTCATTACCTGTGTATGAGCTACACACATATTCAATTTCATCAAAAACAAGCATTTCCTTCATGGTGCTTCGAGTTTTTTGCAAAAGAATGTATTTAAAATCATTTGTGCTGCTTTAATGTATTCCATAAAAAATTAAACTTAAAAATTATGATCTATAATTTTAAGAAATTTAAAATTAAATTATCAAATATAAAATTTCCGTCAACAAATGATGCAGCAGTATTTACATTTAAAACCCTCTTCAGATGTTAGATTTTGTATGATATGAATTTGAGAGCCAGTTTCACAAATGCTTGAACTTTCATCAACATTTTCAAAGTTTGGAATTTTCCGTGGTGCACTGTTTTCTACTTTAATTAAAATATCAAAGCTTTCAGTGGCACGTTTTTTATTTTCAGATATGATTTGTAATGCAACTTTTTCTAAAATCTTCCATGACAAAGTGGTAAACATCCCAGCTACTTTATTTTGTTTGAAAATGTATAATAAAGCTTGATATGCTTGCGCTGGTGAGTGAAATTTATCTTCCTCAAAATATTCCCTGATATGGTTATGCGTCAGGCAAACACAGCATTCTAAAAAGTCTCTCGCATGAAAAGAAATCACAAGTCTTGACAGCCATTGATCAAACTGCCCAACTCCTTCATCTTTAATCTTTTCAAATATCCGGATCCGATTATTTAGAATAATTAATGTTGCCTTCTTAATAGTTGGTGTGAAGTGAGAGTTTCTTTTGTTAGGAATCTTGGCATACACTCTATCAATCCAATTTAATACACTCTTGAAGAAAAAATTGGATATATACTTCATCATTTCAAGCAGAAATTGCTGCTCATCAACCAAGTCCAGACTATTTTTAAGCAATTTAACCCGAGTAAGGGATGTCATGATTTTCTCGAGTTCTTCTTTGTGAATTGTCTCTACCATTATTATACGTGAGGATATTTCGTCCAGAGTTTTCCAAGATTCGTCGTTGAATAATGCTTTCTGACGGTTGCGTCTAATGATGCGAATTATTGCGTCGTACACTTCTGTGGTAGGCTTGAAGTTATCAAGACTGTAATACTGCTTCACAGCTTTGGGAATGTAGCAAGCACAGAAATAAAGAAACTCTCTGCTTTGGTAAGTTTTCCAGAGCTTCGATTCTCGGAAGAAAAATGTCGCGGAACAAATTCCACCAGCTATTTCATCTGTGGTAAATTTGCTTTTCATCAAAAATCCCAAAGCATTTCCTATATTATGAGTGAAGAAATGTTTGGCATAAAAGGGTAGAGCAGTGAGTAATTTCTGGAGATTTTCCGGCACATGTTTATTTGTCGAATGTTCTTCATAATTTAAAAATATAAAAGACATCATGTTCAATACAGATTTACGATCTTTTACGAGGTCGATGCCAAATGATGTCATTTCAATTGTTACTGACATTAAAACATGCAAAGAGATAAAAATAAATAATATCAACTGCTTTACTGCTTACCTTGTCCTAATGCGGAGAAATTTTGTTTTGACTTGATATCGTGGCAGCGATAACTTTTCATTCTACTACGTGCGAAATGCCAATTAATTTTATCACTAATGCAACTTATCGATAGTTCACGATATCTTATGTTGCCAATCAGCTTTTGTTAACTAACTAGTTTAGTCTTTTATTTGAGATCACGTATATTGAAAACAAAAAATGACAGTATTTTACTCACAGGCTACGTGCTTTTATTCAGTCTGGTATTATTATAAGGTATTTAAAAGTAAGTGCAATTTTTTCGATAAAGTTTTTCACGTGTTTAACTTAAATTTCCAAATATTTAGTTAATATGTATTATATTATTTAATATAATAATATATTTATAAAAATATATTTATATACACTGGTTGCTAAAAATTAAGGAAAAATCGAAAAAAATAGCCATAACTCTGTAAAAAAAGTCAATCTCAATGATATTTTAACATATTAATAAATAAAAGCAACTGAACTAAGTGATATTATGCAAAATTGTGGGGCTGCTGTCGCAATACGTTATTTGAGAAGAGCATAAAAATGGATTTATGATAACCAGTGAATACATAAACTTGGAATTTAATAAATTTTCTCTCGTCTTTTATTTTATATTATATTCACTTAAATTATTTATCAAAATTTGCGTTCTATAAACTTGCTTAATAATCACTGTAATAAATATTTTATTTTATAATGATTATGAAGCTTATTGCAAATTAAAAATTCAGCTAAGCAAGAAATTAATCATTGCCTTTCGATTTAAAAGAATTTAATTTTTGGTTTTCATTAAGGAAGCTTAGCTAAAATTCTTTCAGATTAATTCAATGTAAATTCATTAATGTTATTTTCAGTACTGGTTTTTTAAATTTCCAGTTTATTAAATTTTTTTTTGGAAAAATGAATTAACATGAATTCCTATATTATAAAATATTACTTAAATTATTTCAGTAAAAAGGGAATAACATAATAAAATCAACAGAAATTGATAAAATATGCAACTTAGTGTAAATGTAATTTCTTCTGTAAATAAATAATTCTTAAGATCTGTCAAAAATTATACTAGTCATATAAACATAAAAATTTTGAGTTTTACCAATAACTTCTCTTTCTCAGATGTGCTCGCCGATTTTCAGTTAATTATAAACAAATTTGTCAAATTAATTTTGAGAAGTATACTATATAACTTAAATTACTTTTTAAAAGTTTAATAATTTGTTATCAAAAATTAATTTAACAGTAAAAGGAAAAATAGCCTTAAATCTGAGTGCACTTAAAATAAATAGTTTACATAATAAAAGGAAACTATAGCTCTTCAAAATGATATGTCATTGATAATGTTAAACATTTATTTCACACGATTTAATAATTTGCATTTCATTTTATGCCTTTATTAAGATTTTGATAGCTCTAATGATGAAGATATTTTTCTCGTTATAAAACATTGTCAGTTTGATAATTTTTGTTATTTCTAATAGCGGGCACCCTTGAGCAAGTAAGTACATTAGCCCATTTGCCGCATTAAGGGCGGAAACTGCTACTCATTTTATCGTTACCCGGTGAGCACCTGTGAACCAAGTCACGGAGTAGCATCGCCCACGCCATACCACCACTAACCCGTTTATAGGGTGGGCCACATTCATCCATCATCTGAGAAAATGACAAAAAATACAGAGAGAGAAAAAGAGAAAGTACATCCATGCCCGAGCTAGGAATCGAACTCAGGTTCTTCCCATCCGTAGTCAGTTACGGCCGGTTTGATATTAATCCAATGACAAATTCGTATCAACATATAGTGGAGCAAATGGAAAATACAGAAGAATATGCTAAGCCAATTTTGATTTCATCACTTGATTGTAACGGAATCCGATTTTTTCATTTGCTATTAGGATGTATCACTAACTGCCATTTATGTCCCATTACATACATTTTGTTTGATGTAAATTTAACACAAATACAACCCATAACTAATGAATCTGAATCATAATAAAGTACTGGCTGTTTGTGAAATTTATTCTACAAGTCGTTTATAATCTTATTAGAATAAGAACTATTGTATAATGTAAATAATAATAAAGCAAGTTTTCTTCTCTTATCGGTTATAATCAGAAATTACTGTAAAGTAGCAACATACCACATTATTATTATTATATATATCTATACATATATAAGTGTTACTTAAATAACTATTACTATAGATTTTCTGGTCCTAGCGATCAGTAGTAAAAAGAGGCAAGATTTATGTGCTTCTGAAATAGGGACTGTAAAATAGTTGTTATAATACGATTTTAGCATCATCTACGAATAATAATCATAATCTTAATAAAATAATATGAAAATATATAAGTGTATCCACGAAGCAATTTAACAATAAAAGTTTTCATCATTCTTCCTTTTCTTACCTATACTTTAAATGCTCATGGTTTCGATTTTCTATTAGGTGAGGGTTGAGTTTAAACATTAAGGATCCCCTTTAATATGTTGTTACTAATACCAGATTATCAATGAAATCAGACAATTTTCATACATTTAAAAATATACAAGGTGTCTTAAAACAATAGAGGATCCTATAGGATCTCGTCCTTTTTAAAATCTAAACAAACAACAATATTTTTCGGGATCACTCTATCAGCCCCCTCCCCCAAATGCACTCGGGGTAAATCATCTGTCCCTGCTGGAAAGTGAGTTCTCTGACATGACCATTCATGAAACGAGCCGTTTGCTATTTTGTAGGCAAAAATAATCTTACCTAGGCTACTTCCAGAGTACCACAGAGAGCTTCACGCTGTTTTGCCTACTCTGTCTAGTGGTTAGCATGCCTGACTGTGGATAGGGACGTTTGGGTTCGAATCCCGTTTTGGGCATAGATGTACTTTCTCTCTCTCTCTCTCTCTCTATCCTGTCTTTTTCCTTTCCTTGTATGAATGGTTGCCTACCCTATAAACGGGTACCTATGGCATGTGTGTTCAGAAATCAAGTCAGTCTTCTACCCTTGTGGTTCCCCTCCAAAAAAAAAAAATAATAAGAAGCTGCATACTGCCCTATGCCAGATCTTCTGGACCTGGTGTGGGCTTTCCTGCACTAGGAAGATAATCTACAACAACATTCCATCGTTTTAAGGGAGGAAATCATGCTATATTTAAAAGACCCACAAAAGATCACTCCGTCTTCAGTGGCAGTCCTGGCTTGGTATTCAGCCCTTTTATTTCCAATGAACTCAATAATTCAAGTATGTAGAAAATGTTTACATTCGCAATCATATGTAAAAAAAACGTAGAGTGATGATAAAATAAAAAAACCCTTTATCTCTATAAAGCTATAACTTTCCTTAGGAATCATAAAGAAATTTTGATTATTATGGATAGGATTACCCCATATTAATCATTATTTTGATAATTCCATAACAATTTAATTCTCAGAAATGAGTAGTTTGAGTATTTAATACATTTATATTGTAATAAATTACAAGTATTATTATTGAAGGCTTACAAGCAGATATTTAAGCATTGCTGAAAATTTCAATTTCCGTGGTATTGCCTCAGTGAAGTTAAAAAATGGTCTCAATCAAACAGATTCAAATAACTATTAAAGAAACTGAAAAACAATGCAATATCGATTACTTTTAAAATTGCCTATGAACTTTAAGACTTTTTGATCCCTCTAGGGTTTGGTAGTTTGAAATGTACTGATTTAAATTTAAAAATTTAAGTTGTAAAAAAATTGTACAACGTAATTTTGAAAATATGTTTCCAGAAAATACCAAAATACATGTTGAGGCGCAAGGTCATAAAATAAGCACAATATTGATCAATAACTAGCATTTTTGGTATTTCATGCCAAGCACAGGCTAGGGAAATAGTATTGTTGTCCTTATCCTCATGATCTAGCTGGACTCTGTGACTCCATGAATTTTCAAAAATAAAAACAAGACTTCAGAAGGTCAGTCTTATCAAAACATGCACAGTTCAATGTTATTTGAAAAGGAAAATAGTACACAGATCTATTACTTATGTCAGTGATTCTCAACCTGTGGGGCGCGCCCCCCTAGGGGGGCGCGAGTACACTAATGGGGGGGGGGGCGCGAGCATATCCAAGAGAAAATGCTATTTAAAAAAATTGATTAAGTGACTGAAAGGACAGAACACACACACATATACAAAACAAAATACATTTCGACATATTTAATAATTAACTTATTAAATTAAAACAACCTACTAAATTAAAAACAAATTTAATAATTATCAGTGACTTCCTTGGGCCTGTCTTTCAAAGCAAAGTTTTTCGAAGGAGGGTTTAATATTAGAAATAGACAATCTCAGTTCTTTTTCTATATTTAGCTGAGATCTATATTTTGTCTTCAAAGAAGCCACCTCAGAAAATCCAGTTTCACAAAGATAAGATGTTGAAAATGGTAGTAGAATGCGAAATGCCCTTGTTTTTAGTGCAGAAAACTCATCCACTCCTGCCCGAAATTCAAAGAGTGATTCATTACTAAATTGTCTTTTGGCTTCGCCGCTTGGCGTGAAGTCTATGGAGGTTTCTTCCTCTTCGATTGAGAGTCCTTCGGGAGTATTTTGAAATGGATCCCTCACCCACTTGTAACTTGATATCAGTTTGTCGTCAGCAAGAAAGTACTTTTTAAAATTCTTTGCTAGCATTGCTAAATGATTTTCAATGGTTACAAAAACAACTTTTATATGTTGTTCTTCAGCCTTGTAAGTTTTAATACAATCATTCAAATTTGCAAACATTGTTAAGTTTTCTTGCTTTCAATTTCTTCTCCACAATTCCCATTTCCTACAAAAAGCATTAACTTTATCACTCGTATCCAATATATGTGTATTTGCTCCTTGCAGTTGAAGATTCAAGTTATTTAATTTCTCGAATAAGTCGATCATGTAGCTCAATTTCAACACAAATAAACTATCGTGAAAATTCTCAGCTTCCGGTCTGTTTTCCTCTTCTAGGAAAACGTAGATTTCTTCTCTTAATTCATAAACATGTTGCAAAAATTTCCCTCGTGATAACCATCTTGCCTCGCAATAAAATAGTAACGCTGAATGTACTGCACACATGTCTTTATAAAGTGAGGAAAAGATTCTTGATTTCAGGGCTCTCATTTTTATATAATTTACTACGGTTACAACCGTAGTTAACACAATATTCAAACCAGGACTCATTTCTTTGGAAGCCAAAACTTCTCTGTGGATCATGCAATGTGTCCAGACGCACTGTGGCGATTTTTGTTTCACAAGTGCTTGAATATTTTGGAATCTTCCTGACATAGAACGAGCACCATCCGTGCATATTCCGATGCAACTTTTCCATTCTATGTTTGTCTCGTTCATAAAATCATTTAAGATAGCAAATAAAGCGAGTGCTGTTGCTTTGAGTTCTATTGGTTTGCAGAAAAGTAATTCTTCTACTACTGACAAATCATCACAAAATCTAACGTAGGCAATGAAATGAGCATCTTTATTACTATCTGTTGCCTCATCGAGTTGTATTGAAAACAATTTGTAACTCAACTTCGACAAAAGCTGACACTCTACATCTTCAGCTATATCAGCAATTCGACGGGCAACAGTATCATTTGAAAGAGGTATAGACTGCATTTGTTTTGCAAAATTATTTCCAAACATAATTTCTACAATATCAATCGCGGCTGGCAAAATAAGCTCTTCACCAATGGTGTGAGGTTTTTTACATCTGACTATTTTATATGAAACTTTGTAAGAAGCAATTAAAGCTTTTTCATTCACAGACAAAGTTTTTTAAATAATGATTTTTGCTTTTCATATGATTTTAATTTTAATTCGAAGAATTCTCTGGGTTTGTTTACGTACTCACTATGAAGCATTTCCAAATGTCGTTTAAGTTTATTAGGTTTCATGCTGTCTGCCGCCAACATTTTTGAGCAAATGATACACAGGGGCCTTTCTTCTTCATTTACTTCAGTACTAGTGAACCCAAAATTTAAGTATTCTTGAGAATATTTTCTTGATTTTATTTTCGGAACCACGCTCATCTGTGTACTTGTTGATGCTTGTCTATCGTCTAATGCTCGCTTAAAAATTTATCCATGATTCTGCATAAGTCTGCTGCCGTGAATATTTAATACGGTGAATTGCAATTACACGAAAATATATATAATATACACATTCAGAAT
This sequence comes from Latrodectus geometricus, assembly GCA_026290005.1. Taxonomy (NCBI): domain Eukaryota; kingdom Metazoa; phylum Arthropoda; class Arachnida; order Araneae; family Theridiidae; genus Latrodectus; species Latrodectus geometricus. The sequence goes on from JAPDSC010140996.1 coordinate 20,987, forward strand.
AGATTCAATAGCGATAGAAGGATCGACTCGAATGAGATTGTCTGGAATTGAAATTGGCGTCATAGAACTTTCTCCTTCTCTCTATGAGAAAACATTTGTTTATATCTGCTCACGCTCCTAGCTTAATTTTTTGCTGACCAAACAAATTCCAGACAAATCGAAACTTCTCGCGAAACCGAGAGAATGCCCGACATGGCGGGACGCAAGAGCAATAAAAAAGCATAGGATTCTTGTTTTTTCAATGCTGAGGATCGGTGTTGCAAAATGTCAATAAATTTCGGTATTCTTGATAATTTGTAAAGTTTAAAATTAAGGTTGTAGTGTAGGTTTAGCGCCAAAATACTCAAAATACATTATTAGTGTATATATTTTATTGTATGCGGTGGGGAGGGAGGGGGGGCGCGATGAAAATTATGATTGAAAATTGGGCCGTGAATACTAAAAGGTTGAGAAACACTGACTTATGTGTTAAATTATAATTAAATTGAAAAAATTAATTTTCACAAATTACATTAGGCTAGACTATTGCAATATCTTTCCATATAACTTTATATACTTATAGAAGTACTTAAAGCCAATTGATACATTTCTTTGAGTCACGATAAAATGACGAAGTCAGCTGGCTTTCTTATTTTGTGGTGCATGGACATAATACATATCTCTACACCAATTCACATAGGCAATATTCCTTAGAATTGACTGTATATGTACCTTTTCAAAATGAAAATCTTTGATTTAATTAGCAGCTTGTCCTTATTGGGATTTTGCACTAATGAAAGCAGCAACCAACTTTTACTTGGTTTAAAAACATAAAAATTTGTTTTTTTATTTCTTACCTTGGAAATATATTTATAAATGTTCTTAAACATTGCATTTATCAGAAACTGCGATCAAGAATAAAGTTTTAGGAAAACATCAAAATATACAACTTCACCATGACTGGAAATGTTACAATAACAGTGAGAATACCTGACACTTCTTTTGAACTGGAATCCAAACAAAGTGGAAAAATATCTCAATTCACATATGGCTTGTTTTTGGTTTAAATATGTTAATTACAAAAACTGTGACCATAATGTGCTAATCCAGTTTCAAACATTTGTTGTTGTTGTTACTAATGACACTTGGCAATGCCAAGCTCGCCCGTCAGACAGAGACTAGGAGAATGAAGTCAGAGAAAGAGTATCTTCTGTTTTTGAATAGAGAACCTCATACGAAGGTGGAAGTACGACTTTTGGCTCATAGATAGCAGCACCATATGAATATACCAATTTAGAGATTGAAATCAGGGAAGACCCATAGCCTGGCTCCAACCACCCCCTGAGGTATTAATTTGGAATGACTTTAGTGAACACGGCAGATCTTGGGCTAAGCCGAGATTCGAACTCAACACCTTTTGGTAACAAGAATGACGCCCTAACCAACCAGGTCACCGTGGCCTCTCAATCATTTGTCTTTGACTTGAAGAGATTCACATTATTAAAACTTAAAGCATGTTCATTGGCTGTATGTAAAGTATAATGAGAAATAGATCCAGTATCTTAAAATATTTCTTTAAAAAAATAAAATAAGGTGAAATATACTATAAAATTAAAACAAAACTATTTCAAATAGGATTATGTTTAACTATTTTATAAAACTCGCATTGAATTAGCTACATTCATAGCCAGCTTATGCCGTTCACCTTAAAGTTTCATAAACTGAAGGAGAAAATTTATATATTTTCTGTCATTCAATATTTAATCTTTAATGTTTCAGACATAACTCAGACTAATCGCAGCAAGAAAGAAAATTCCTTAACCTGCAGATGGGAAAAAATCCATATAGTAATGCACTTAAAGATTTATTTCTGTAGTTGAGAAATCGTTTCTGAGAAAAAGCTTAATTCCCACAAATGAAATTAAATTTGAAGTTACGAAATAAAAACACAAAGTATCAACATAATGTGTGAACCAAGTCAAAATTCAAAGTTCAACATCGGAAAGTTTTTTGGTATCATATTAATCTTAAAATTATATATATAAGTAAACTCTTATCTCCTGATAAACTTCAATAACCTTTTGTTTATCAATGTTTTTAAAGACAAAACGGAACTGTAAATAATTACGCGAGATCTTTATCTTAAATCATTCTTTGAACTTTACAAAAGATGACTGTTGAAACTTGTTTTCCAGTTGGGGGTTTCCATCTTTAAAAATAAAATCTATACACAAACTCAAGATTAAGTTCAATTTATAAATTTTAATACATGTTAGATTATAAATGAAGTTTCTGGGGGAGATTTTTTCACAATTTCAAAACTTATAAAAATCAGCTTAGCATTAATTCTAGTTTTTCTAATTTTCAATTTAGTTATTCATTATAAAGGCAGATTTTCTTATATGAACAGTAAATTAAATATTGTCATTTAATACACAGCTTACTCCAAATAAAATTCTATATATCATGCTCATATCTGAGTAGTCTTTATAACTATGCTACCTTAAGAGAAACTGATGTTATTAAACTGTTGAGACTAAACACTTCCAATACATTCCAATATTTATAAATTTGCTTTTGTGAAATACCATTAAATGTTTGACTTTAGATTTCAGTAAAACCAAAAATACTTGTTTTGAGCAAATAACACTAAAATTATACAGTTAATTTTTAGTTTTGGATGTTTTATCTTCTGAAAGTCATTTCTCAAGTATTCCAGTAAAGTTATTTTAAGAATCGTCATCCTGTTCGAGCTCCAACCTTTTGAATATTGATACGATTCAGTGTGTGTTTGTTGATTATTAATTCTTACATTACAAACTCTTAAAAGCTGCTATGCTCTTACAAGATTATAGTAAAAATCTAAATATTAATACCATTCCAGTTTTTCTGCAAATTCCATAAAACTTTAACCATTGATTTTAAGTAAACATTACTATTTAGATAGTTTTAAAATGCTTCCCAATTGAAGTATTTGAAATCTAAATCAATTAGATAGTGTAATAATAAAGAGGGCTACTAGTAGAAAAAGTTAGTGCTTTTAAAGGATAACTACTGCGAATATACTGAACAAATTTTCGGGTCCGTATTAGAGGCAATATGAAGGTTGAAATTAAGTTCAACAGTTTTACAAAGAGGAAGTAATAAAAGTTCAATAAATATTCACTATTCAAGACATGAGATTAACCATACTCAAGCTACTATCATAGACATTAAAAAATTGCTCTACATGTATACAGATGTTAAAAATTATATTTCATTTTATGAGCTATTGGAAACTGCCGGGAAATTATTTAGCAATGCCAATTTAAAGAAAGAATTTTCATTAATGACATTTTGTAGCTGCAAGCTTTAGGATCTTTTAACAATTTTTTGAGACATACAGTATTTTGTGAAATTTTTAAAAGTTTCTGAAATTTGAGTAGAATACTAAACGCTTTATGTAAACCAAGACAAAGTAAACTTGTTAACAGTTATTTGGTAGTTTGCTTGGTTTTAGAATTTTATATCAAGTGCAATATCGCAGCCACTTATGTACAATTCATAATTAAAGCTAAATGATTCCATAGCACATAAACTTTAATCCTTTGAATTTGCAAAATTTGTCTCTCAACACAAATGACTTATACATTATGAAATTTTACCTGATCAACTTAAATTTAATCAAGCGACAACTTTCTACTACGTTTAAATCATAGATTGTAATTTAATATTTGAACTATAGACAATGTGGTCGAAATTGAACAATTTTAAATATTTTAGTTTTTCTGCAACAAAGCTTAATAAAATCAGTTTTTTTTTTTTTAATTTAAAGAGTTAAAATTTACATCTATTAGAAGCAACCAAGAGTAACTATGAACATAAGTTTAACATGTTGAGTTTAAAATTTAACATTATTCAAAAATAAAAAATGATTCCTTTTAAATTTTATTACACAGTAAAACACAAAACAAACATTTTAGTATATACAGTTTAAGTAGTTTCCTTAAAATTCCCAAAATTTTCTTAAAAACAAACAAAAACCATTAACACATTTTTAAAAATCTTACTTCATATGAAAATGAAAAAGTGGGAGATTTAAATTTAGATTTTCAGGAAAGTTAGAATCCTCAGTTTTCTTGGATTTTAGAAACTCCAGTAGGTTGAGCGTCCTTTTCAGCTTCAACTTCTTTCCCTTCATCTAGATTGCACACAGTAGCTTCGCCTTTGTCTTTCATAGATTCCAACTTTTCATCACTTATTTCTGCAGATTCTTTAACTGTGGACTCACTTTTCTCAGATCTGTTACTAGGTTCAGATGGTTCAAAAGCCAGTTCACTATCATCACTACATTTCCCAGAATCGGAGATCTCAGTTTCCTTCGATTTAGTTTCAGTAGCAATTGACTCAAGTTTTGCTTCAACGGAGGCTCCTGAAACTGCTTCAACTTCAGTTTTTATTTCACAAGATTCTATAACTTTTTCTTCTACATTCTTTTCACTTTTCTCGAAAACGTCTTCAGGATTACTAGTTTCATCAGGAAGTACACTTTTAATCTGTTTTGAAAGTGAAGATTTTGTAATATCCGTAGATTCTACCTCAGTTCTCTGTTTCAATTCAGTTACCTTCTCCAAATCTTTATCGATGTCTTCAGATTCCTTGCTTTTAGTTTTGCTCACTTTGGCTTCTAAGAAGACAGATTCTTCAATCTTTGAAGTTTTATCACCTTCAGCATCCGATAACTCAAGTTTTTCAAACTCTGATAGTGAAGGATGCCGAGCATCAACCATACCTTCACTGCTCGATGTACTGGTCGAGGCTATTTTAGTTTTTTTCCAATCCGGTTCATCTGCAGCGTCCAGAGATGAACAAGAACTGGTTGAGAGATTGGGGAATAATTTGCCGAATGCCATACGCCTAGCATGAGCTGCTAGTCTTTCTTTGGCAATTATTGTTGAATGCTTAGCCGCGGTTTCTAGGTCCGCCCAGGAATCAGAGTTGAATTTATGAGATACAATAGCATCATCGAAGACGTTCATCATAAGCTCTAACTCGTCAACTAAAGTAGCAGGATCAAGGTTCGAATACAAACAATTTCTTGCTTTGAAACTAATAAAGTCTAGAAGGTTTTCCTCACTATAATTTTCCATCAGTTGTCTCAAAAAATA
>JAPDSC010141015.1:0-28040 GCA_026290005.1 Latrodectus geometricus
AGAAGTTTTGCATAGATTATTTTATAGTTGGTAATTAGGAAAAACTTTTCAAACGGGTACGGGTACCATGATTTTTTGGCGATTATTTTTGGCACCAAGCTGTGAATAACAAAATGGTTGCTGCCGCTACACAAAAGCCATAAGCTAAGATAAAAATGAAAAGTTTTTCACAATTTTTATTATAAAATATAAATTATTTAACTTAATCACTCCTCTTTCTTTCGATAATTTAATTTAACTAAGTTAATTAACAATTTTTATGTCTTTTTATAGGATAAGATCTTTGTGATTTACCAGGGTTGGAAATATTAGGGTTAACAGAAGCTAAATTTATTCGCCAATATTTATCGCCAAATTAAGGGGTACCCATTTCTACACAACCCGGTAATTATTGTAAAGCTGCAATACACTTAAAAAAAAATTCAGAAAGAGAGTTTTCGAGAGAGTCGGTACTCAGAGGTTTTTAAGTGAGCGCTACTGAATCCTAATTAAAGATTTCAAAATTTCTCAAGTTATGATTTTTTTTTTGTAAATTTATTTTCATCCAATTATTTGACATAATTTCTTTTTTAGTTTGTTTCTGTGTGCATATATATATATATATATATATATATATATATATATATATATATAATCGGATCTTAGTTAAACATTTTAAAACTGCTCAGGGTTTTTATTTTTGCATTTTCTGTCATTAAAAAAGAAAAATATTATCTTAGTTGCATATTTTTCAAGATTATTAGATTATTAAATAGGGTCTAATTTAACTAATTATTCAGCTTATTTTTGAACAATTTATTCTGTATTTGAAGTCATTGAAAATATGTGGTTTTCTTAAATAACGTCAGTTCAAACAAATTGTACATATATATGTTTATAGAATTTGTAATTATTCAAAAAATGGGTGCATTTCAAATTGCTGTACAGGTTTTTCTGGAATGACTGTGCTTTTAGGCCAATAGAAAAACAATTAGCTCTTGACTAAAAGCTTTAAAATTATTTTTCTACAATTTATTTTATTGATTGAAAAGGAAAGGATGTTTTAAAATTGAATTAAATATTTTTTAATTATTATTCAAAAAGATTTTCAAATAAAATCAGCAAAAAAAATGGGTAACATATGTAAATAAATTGTTTATTCTTTTTGTCAATTGAATTTTTTTTCATGAATAAATTGAGAACCCCCATTTGGAATAATGGAGCTGGCTACCGAATGTTTAACACTCTAGCTTTCGGTTTAATGTTTTGTGGGTTCGAATCCCACTTTCGGGATATGGTATTAGGTTACGTTACATATCGAACTATAGTGTTTACTGTATTTGTCATTAATTTAAATTGCGAGTAGCACTGTTTTAAACTCATTGTTGAGTTAGTAAAGCTGCAATTCTCACCTTGCAAGAACTCTGCTCGCTTCAAAAATGTAAGGTGTATATGTAGTCCCGTTTTATAATTAATTAATTTTTGTGTATGATTGCTAAAATCAGAGAAAAGAATATGTATATTATTGCAGATTAACGCTTCTTTCTTCATTCTTATAGCTATTTAAAAAAATTGCCATTTTTTTAGATATTTGAAAAAGTACAATTCTTGCACATTTTAGCGAATGCGTTTTCGGTTTTCCCAATACGCTGATCTAAAATGCATTGAAACACGGCTGAAAGGTGTCTCGATTTCAGCATTTGTTAATCAAAGTAAATTTTCAAGTTTTTCACATCTCTTTTGATTTATTTTGAATTGATTGGTAATTTTCATGATACAAAACAATGTTTTAAATAATAAATAATATAAGTATTTTTTTTATTAAAAAAAAAGCCAAAAATGTTGTTTTCTCAATAAATGTTGCTGTTTTTGACTTAATATAAATGAAAATATGTATTAAGTACATGTTTTTATTAAAAACCGTCACCAATTATTTATAAAATTAATGCATTTTGATAGAAAGAGTTAATAAAATAATAAAAGAAATTAAATAAATAAAAAAATTGAATAGCTGCTGTACCATATCTCCAACTCAGCAAGATTAATCTCCGACAAATAATTTTGAAATCATTCAAATTTTCTTATTATTTATTCCCAGTGAATAAAAATTTCATTTTCAGTTAGGCAATTAGAAATTTTATACATTCATTAACTATTAAAAAATGTATGCATAATTCAAGTAAAAAGTCTTTTCAAATAGCACATTTTGAAAACACAACATGACATCTGATTATTTAAAAGCTACTGAATTTTTTATTTCTGCAAATTGCGATCAATAATTAAAAAGACAAACTTTGTTTTGGTGAAATTATGCATTTTACATAAGTAACAATTATACAAAAAAAAAGTCCTTCATTTTAAAGATAAATTAGAATAAAAGATTCTTTGAAATGTTTTCTGTCAAAGAGCTTTATAAAAATTATCTGAAACCTCGATTTATCATTCTAAAATCACTCAAATATTATTTCTGCTGCAATTTTTTTTAAATTATAAAGTGGTTGTTTCTTTCGTTACAGCTGAGATCATGTGTATGTCACTTTATTTTACATATCGTTGGTCTGTAAATTACACAAATAATTGTTTTCACCAATATTGTCGAATATACAATTTTGACCACCCATCCAAAACAAGTCAATTTGTCAGTGGGATGAGCTCTTCAGTGAGCAGTTGGAAAGAAAATGTTGACCAATATCTTAGTGGGATGGGTTATTTTATATATCATTGTAGATTTGTCTCTCTTGATACCGCTATTAAAAAAATAAATACTTATTCATCATTAAGTAAAGATAAATTTATTTCATGTGGCATGTAAAGCACATTAAGTAATAATATTTGATTGTTTATGCAAGCAATAAATAAATCATAACATCACCTTTATGGTTAGTTTAAATCGACAAGGATGATTTAAATGTTTTTATTTATTTATTTATTTTTTTGTGGCTGAAAACCGAACATTCATGGAGAGCAATTGTGAACAGTTAATAATTAGTAAATATTTTTTTAGTTTGCTGATTTTCTTAAAAATTTATATTTTTAAGAAATTATTGAAAAGTTAGTTCCCCCAACAGATATCTTTGATTTTATAAATAAAAGATTGAAATAAATAAAATAATCACAATAATTAGTAAAATGTCCTGTATTCTTTTTCCACTATCAATCACAATAACTCAAGTCTTTTTTTTTATTTTTAATGTCCAATTGCTATAGTATTTCCACCTTTCAGCACTACAAGAGGCGTAAGTTATGAAAACTTTTATAGTGGGGCAACTTGTGGGCGAGCCATCCTTTCCCCGAAAGAGGGTGGGTTTTCATAATTTAGAAGCAGGGACCCACCAGAAGAACCCCAGTTTTGGCCTAACATCCCCAGTGGTATCATTTCACATGGAGGACATTGCGACCACGACATATTTAACAAACCCCAGTTAGCGAACGCCACCTCTCTTCGGCATGGTTGGGATTCGAACTCACTGCCTCTCGATAATGAGAACGAACTCCCTAACCAAATAAACTAACGTGGCCTCTACAAACCGAGCTTATTATGACATAAAAAAGTACTTCATATCTCTTGTTGTTGTTACTGATGACACTTGGCAACGCCAAGCCTACCCGTCAAGAGATTAGGCGAATGAAGTCAGAGAGAGAACGTCTTCCGTTTTTGAGTAGAGCACCCTCATACGAAGGTGGAAGTACGACTTTTGGCTCATACATGGTAGCACCATCTGAATCTTCCAATTTAGAGATTGAAACCAGCGAAGAGCCATAGCCTGGCTCCAACCACCCCCAGAGGTATTAATTTGTAATGGGAACATGGAGGACATTGCGACCCCACATATTTTACGTACCCCAGTCACCATTATTGAGCACGACGGATCTTCGGATAAGCCAGGATACTAACTCACAACCTTTTGGTAACGAGAACGACGTCCTAACCAACCAGGCCACCGAGGCCTTATTTCATATCTAAACTCTTTAAGACAAAAATAAAAACATTTTACCTTATAAAACATTAAATCAATTCTGATCAAATGGTTCAAAGGGATGGGCATAATAAACCAATAACACAAGTCTTTTTTTGTCAATTTTTGAAAAAAAAAAACTCTAGGTGGTATGTTTGGGGACATGGAAATTAACTGAGTGTGGAGAAGAAGATATAACGGTACAGATACTATCGAGATATTGATGTAGTTAAATACATCAAATTGTAAAGAATGAGATGAACGGGACATGTTATCCGCATGTCCCTGGAATGCATCTCACTTAAGATTTTTAATGCAAAATCCGAGAAGCCGAGAGCTAGATGGCTGGAATGTTTGGAAAGAGAGACTTTAAAACTATCAAATTCTCAAACTGGAGAAGTCAAGCAAAGAATAGAGCCAACTATAAAAACCTTATGAAAAAAATCAGTGACCCACAATGGGCTATCGAGCCAGAGATGATGGTGAAGTCTGATTTTTTTTCAGTTTTTTGGCGACTGTGTGATGCCAGACATCCTAATTTATGGTATTCTTGGAGAAAATTAAAATTAAAATAAATTTATCTGTTAAAGAAACTAATACCCCTTTTAAAATTTTATTCTTCAAACAAAATAATTTTTTAAGCAACACCAAAAGACATCCGAATCTCAAGTTGATGGATATAATGAATAAAAATATGTTTAGGAAAATAATAGTAAATAAAAACATATTCTAACTAAAGGCAGAAAAAAACGAAAAATATAATATGAAGCAAATAAAGGAGAACAGGCTTTCTTCGGAAATTTATTTAATGGCTTAATAGGTGACGAGATTGGAAAGTTTGTGTTTATAGCCCAAATTAAAAGAATCAAAAAAATGTCTTGTGAAACACTTCATTCACGTATAGTGTTCATTAATTAGTCTTTTTTAAAGAGTATTATTTTTTATTTCATCATTATTTTTCCTAGAGTATTAGATAAGTCTGTAGACATTCTTACAATAAATGCAAATATACCATGAAAAAGTAAAATAAATTTTAATAATAATTAAAAAAATCCTACGGTGAAATACTTTCATTCTGTTTTATGAGAATAATCATGTTTTAAAGTAAAATATTCACGTGATTAATCATCTTAAAATATTAGGTTGTTCGGAAAGTCGTTTTGTTTCATATGAAAATGAAAAACGTATATCGAACAATTATTTTATTAAATTGTAGATTGTCAATACTAGTCCAATACCTTTTACCATCTTTGTGGTCGTAGCATGATTTCATACTCATAAAACGGTTAGTTTTCTTTAGAAAAAACTGATTCAGGTGGAAAAAACGAAATGACTTTCCGAACAACATAATAGTATATTTATACTATTTTAATGCGCTATAATTCTCGGGGAATTACAGTACCAATGTAACAAGCAAAATTATCATATTATAATTGTCGAAAAAAATCATAAATTTTTTTTAAAAAAAAGTATCAATTAAATACTATGTTATATATATATATATATATATATATATATATATATATATATATAATATTAAATACTTATATATATACATATAAATTTCTTTTCAATAGGCATGGCCACTGTTTCATCAGGATTTTGGGATTCCATAACTGAATGTTTTAGAAACTTATTGCGTCGTTTTAGAAGCTGAATTTGAACAGTTAAGAATGCCCTCTAAAGTGGGGATTAAATAGTAATAGATTATTCTCCGTAAACATTAATCAATTAATCATTCTGAAAATTTTACTTCCATGTCACTGCAATTAAGAATTTTTTCGAAATAAAATATTATTAATACTATTTTGATGATATATAAAGTAATTTATTTGTATGAATCGGAAAATGTAAACATTATATGAATATAATACACGTCTGTATATCATGTCGTGTACATGTGTGTGTGACATGTCGTAAATATATATCTTATACATATGTTGAGGCGTGCCGGCTTAGTAGCTTCACGCTTCCAAGCCACAATTCATAGGTTAGATTCTTGGACTGAGCAAGGTCGACTAAGCTTTTCGTCCCTTCAGTGAGTCAATAAAATTGAGTACCATGCTGGGGAACTTAACACTGGAGAATTCACGTTAGGCTGATCCCCTAACCGGGACAGATGCTTTACACTCCAGAACTCTAAGACAAGAAAACAGATATGGGCACTGTATCCTTGGACCCATGGAAGCTATTAAGTTTCATATATATACACTACTCAAAACAATTAAAGTATATTGTGGTTTTAGGTGGATCTTGTGGCTGGGGAACATTTTAACTGATTGATACATGGTCGACAGACGTAGTAGGTTATATGATAATGAATTACACATGTTTGGCAGAGAAAAATGCATTTTATTGCGTATTTGTGTACAAAAGGAAAAAACCTAATTTGTACATATGATAAAAAGAGAATAAGAAAAGGTGTTTTCTTCAAAGGAAATCATTTTCAGTTGGGGGTATGGTTTCCACTGACGACCAGCAACGTTGAACACCTTTGAGGCATGGAGTCAATGAGGCTATTAATCACGAGTTGGGGTATTCTGCCCCACTCTTCCAAAAAAGCTCTTTCCAGCTCTTGGAGAGTTTGTGGGGTTGGTTGGTGGCCAGCAACTAATCTTCCTAAAGCGTCCCAAACGTGCTCTATTGGATTCATGTCTGGAGAACACGTTTGCCATTCCATTCGTACGATACCTTCCTCGAAAAGGAAATCCTCCACCAGGTTAGCACGATGTGGCCTGCAATTATCGTCCATTTAAATGAAGTCATCTCCGATTGCTGCAGCGTAAGGGACTACAATATGTCTGAGGATCTCATCCCTATATCAACGACCAGTCAGAGGTCCATCTCGAATGATATAGAGGTCTGTGCACCCGTCAATGGAGATGTTACCATACACCAACACTCCCCTACCGCCAAATCTGACACTTTCGTGCACGAACGCAGGATTATTCCTACTGCCACGGTCCCTCCAGATGAAAGAAGCCTATTATCAGGATGAGCAGGAAAACGGGACTCGTCAGAAAAAAACATTGCTCCATTCATGTCTTCTCCAGTTTACATGCTCCGTTGCCCACTCCCTGTGGTGGCGACGATGCCTTGGTGTTAATTTAACGCATACCATCGGTCGGCGAGCATACAGACCAACACCATGGAGCCGATTTCGGACAGTCTGAGTTGAAACCGTGGTGTCAGTAGCCGAGCGAAGGTATTGTTGAAGAAGAGTAGCGTTCATATTTCGGTGACTCCGAGCCGTTAACACTAAATAACGATCTTCATTGGGTGTTGTTGGCCGTCCAAGACTTGCGCTGATCTTCGGCCTGCACTTCCAGTCTCCAAAAAACGGTTCCAGATCCCTTGTGACACGACAATGGCTTGAGCTACTTAGGCTTGAGTTTGGGCCCCTTCTAACCTACCAATATAGCCTAAAATGAATCGGTTAAATTTCGCTGAGACATCGTACTCATCGAAACAAAGCAGTCACTGAATGCCGATCATCCTTATCTTCATTGTCTTTTATTCAGTTGAAAGTTAAATTTCATTCACTGCCGCTGAAGCGACGTTTTTGACGTCGAACTCAAAATTATCATACTCCACAGTTTGAAAATCATAAAAACTTGCATTTGTGATTCTCTTCTTCCATTTTTAGCCCAAAAAATTTCGTTTATGTCTTTATTTTATATAAAACTTACAATATCCTTTAATTGTTTTGAGCAGTGTATATAAATTTGATTGTCCCACAAGCTTTAAGTAAAGAAAAAAAATCTTTATCCGTTTATTTAAAGGAAGTCACGTATTTCAATATTTTTGCATCAATGCTAATTACTTTGAAAACAAGAGAAAAATGTCCGACTTCCATAGTTCTTCAAATTGATTAAATAAAATCTGCCATAAATATAACTACAAATGGAAATAAAAAAAAACTTTAAAAACTTAAAGAGAAATAGTTGAATAGTTTTAGAAGTTTATATATTGAATTATATAGTAGTATAAGAGAAAATTAGAATTTATGTAAAATAGCTATCATATAAAGAATAAATATCTCCGTGTCTTCCACACAACAGAAACAATTAAGCCTACAAGTTTGAATTTAAAAAATAAAAGCACTAAGTTATCGGTCATTTCTAATACACCTATCCCTATGAACACCATTTTGACGCATGTTTAAATGCATATATAAATTTGAAAAACCCTTGGAAAGCAATATAATTAAACACTACAAGCAAGAGAATGAAAATATAAGACATACAAAGTTATCATTATTTAATATTTTACTACATTACTTCAATATTCTACATTTATTCTGCGCTCCTTTTATACAAAATACTCACTCTGATTTTAATTTACATCCTGCATTTAGTTCTTTCTGCTGTTGCTTATTGGGCTTATTTCATTCGATAACGCTACCAACAAATCTCAAATTCATATTTATTATTAACCATGAAGTGGTTGTTTCTTTCGTTACAGTTGAGATCATGTATACGTCACTTTATTTTACTTCTAATGGGTCTGAGAATTAAACAAATAATCGTTTTCATCAATAATGTTGAATATACAATTTTGTCCACCCATCCAAAGCAAATCAATGTGTCAGAGGGATGAGCTCTTCAGTGAGCAGTTGGAAAGAAAATGTTCGCCAATATCTTAGAGGGGTTGGTTATTTCATATATTATTGGAGATTTGTCTCTCTTGATACCGCTATTCAAAAATAAATACTTATTTATCATTAAGTAAAGATAAATTTATTTCATATAGCATGTAAACCACATTAATTAAATATTAATATTTAATTCCTTATGCAAACAATAAATAAATCATAACATCCACTTTATGATTAGTTTAAATCGGCAAGGACGATTTAAATGTATTATAATTTTTGTATGATTGGAACTAATTTGCTGATTTTATTTACATTACGTTTACCGAATCCAACTGACAGATATCCGTAGAAGTAGGTATGGAATACCACACGGAAAATTTGAATATTTCACAAATTTTGTATAAAATCGACTTCAACTTTAACTTTTTCTATAGACAAAAATCAGAACAAAAGATAAATATAAAAATGTAATCAGTTTTCATAATTTTTCTAAAAAAAATTGCAAAATATGTCAGAATGACGCGGCTCGTAAAAATTTAGTGTTACAGATTTTTTGCCACTAATTATAAGTGACAGTTTATCTCAATATAACGATCAATTACAATAATTATACAGACAATTTATCAACAGAATTAAGCAAAATGACTGCATTTCTAAGTAAAACTATACTTTAGGGTGCCCCCTTGGCAAACATGGCGATTTTTGTTTGGCTATCGTTTTTATTGGTGATTTTTGTTGGTACAGAACAATCAATTGCAACCAGAATATGATTGGGTATATTATATTTGGGATATTTTGCCCAGCTTCGCGATCAATGGCGATTACAACTTGGCAAGAATTAAAGGGGCACCCTAAAGTATAGTCTAACCTGTTTCTCATTCAAATTCAAGAAGGGAACTCACTTGCACTCCAAGTCGTCGATTTCGGTGTGAAGAAGATCGTTGATGTGGTTGAGATTGGCTTTCTCCATACTGCACAGGTAGAAATCCTCAATGCTCCAGCAAGAGATGCTTTGGAGAAGATCTGGAAAACAAATGAAATCATTTGGCTGTTTTAGAATTTAGCAAACACCCACTCCTTTTGATTACATAAGTCTACTGTGGATATTCAGTTGATAACAGCATGCATGTTGTTCCAAAGTTGGATCTACAAATTCAGAAGAATAACTGAAAATGTCAAGAAGATGAAAACTTATAATAAAATATATAGTCTTTGACTCCTTTAAAGGTCTGAAATCTGCAAGGAAAATTTGCAGATTTAGATATCATACTGAAATGGACGAAATACAGTACTGTAACGCGAAAAATATCGATAGTTGTATGAGTGTTTGATTTAGAAAATTATTATCTAAACAACGTTTATTCTCTGAAAATAGCAACTTTCAGAGTTTAGAAATAAGTCTGTAAGACTCTAGACAGTTTGGTGACATTTGACGACAATCTCGATGATTTAACGTTTTTGGCGACATTTTTGGCAGAAAAAAATTACCTTCGTAAAGTTATGAGTCCATAGAATCAATAGAAGCCGATTTACCATAAGATTACTGTAGGAATGATATGGAAGCTTCCACGGCCTATACTGAAGTATAAATACTGGCTTCAACCAAGCAGTACGTCAGTCAGCCAGCCAACAGTTGTGTGTTATCCATTAGGTGATAAATAAAATTCCAGAAAACTGCTAAATAATACAAAACATTTAAAATGAAAAAAAAAAATGCCTATAAATGTTACGAGGTGTCCTTACTTGTGAGGCGGGTGTGGGCTCCCTGGCAAACGTAGTTGTAAGCAGCCCTGAGCGCTACAAGCCAAGAGTCGAATTTCTCTCTGCCGTCTGCTTCTTCGCAGTCTGTGTCTACGATGTCCGACGTGCAATTTAATGAATCCTCCAGAGCTCTAGAATAAGACAATGTAGGAAAATTCTTTTTTCACAAAACAGGTATGTGATGTAAGAGAGTTAATTCTAATTTAGAACATCCATGAGAAGCAGAAAAAATCAATTTTGAAATTATCATTAGAGATATGGAACAAGAAGGCGGGTCTAAATATCAAAGTTATTTTTAAGGAATTTGATGTCTAAAATCAAGAACTTACACAGTTCAGTCATACTAATGTGAACACCACCTACTTTAGATGTCGACGTTAAATAACCAATCACAGAAGGCAATTGGCATATATAAAGAGTATGTGAGGGCTTTTCGGAAAATATTGTAATTGGTGATGCTTTGCTGAAGGGTGATTTATCTGTTGTTCAAAAGGGCATGATCATTGTCTTTCGATCACATATCTTAATAGGATCCATATCTGAATAAGCTAAATTTGTGGACTGTTCGCTAGCTGCGTTGGTAAAAATATGCCTTGCACGGCAAAATGGAGCTGATCCTAAATCAGTGACGTGACAACTGTGGTGCATTACGGACCATAGATGGCAGAAATGAACGACGGCTACGGAGATGGTTTGTGAACTGTTCGCTAGCTGCCTTGATAAAAAATATGCCGCGCATGGCAAAATGGAGCTGTCCAAAATCAGCAACCTGACATATAGGGTGCATCACGGACCATAGATGGCAGAAGTGAAGACGGCTACGGAGATGGTTTGTGAACTGTTCGCTAGCTACCTTGATAAAAAAAAAATATGCAGTGCCTGGCAAAATGGAGCTGATCTTAAATCAGCGATGTGACAACTATGGTGCATCGCGGGTCGTAGATGACTGAGGTGAATGAAAACTGCAGAAATGTTTTCAGGCGAATAGACGTGCTACTGTTGAGCAACTAACGCCCAGATGAGCCAAGAGGTTTCTAGAAATACAGTACTACTGTTCAGCGAATGTTACTGTATCAGAGCCCCCGAAACAGATGTCTGGTTCATTCAATTTTGCTGACTGCTATTCATCAGCGAGGAAGGTTGGAGTTTGCAAGCGAGTACAGCAACTGGAAGTCTACTGAGTGGCGACAGGTGGCGTTTTCAGATGAACAACATTTTATCACCCATTGGACATATGTACATTAGTGTATAGGACATAGAACCTCTTAAAGCAAACACCATACAATCATTGCCCAAGATGAAGATAATAGTATAACGGTCTGGGGAATTTTTTTTGGCATTCTCAGTGTTCCCTTATCATCGTGGAATGCACAATGAATTAATAGAAGCTCGCATCTGTCCTTGCGAACTATGTCCACATGTACATACGCATTGCTTTTCCTCAAGATGATGACATCTACCAGCAGGACAATGCGAGATGTCATATAGCTGGTAATGTACTTACGGGGTTCGAAGATCACCAAGATGAGTTTACCGTTCTCCTCTGGCCAGCTAACTTATCTGACTTAAACCAAATAGACAATCTGTGGGACCATCTTGATTAGCTAGTTCGTGGTATGGATCCTATTCAGCTAGACATGACACTGGAATAGGCATGCCTCAACACCTCAGTGAGCACCCTCAGGAACCTTACTGGCCATCTTCCAATAAGTTTTGCAGCAATCAGCTCTGCGAAAGGTGGATTATTCTGCCTTTTGACAGGTGGTCACATTAATGTGACTGGATTGTATAGTTTAAGGTACTTTTCGATTGAAAGTATGTCAGTTGCGTGTTTTTTATGACTTATTCCGTCGACAAAAGTAATCTGAAGTTTGGTTTCTATTTATAAACGTCACTTGTGCAATCATTTTTTTTTATATCTTATCATGATTTCCCTATTTTAAAACTTGTTGTATTATTTTATGATCGTTGAGTTTTAAATTTTGGGATGTATATAAAAGAGTTGAAGAGGCAGAGATTTCATTTATGCAAAAAAGGCATTATTCACCAAAAATCGAATACGTTCAATTAATCGTAGTATGCAGTTGAAATCTAATTTTAAATTAAAATAGAACGCATTGTTCTGATTGGTTACGACGTTCGTTATCGTTATTATGAAGCTAAAGAGGAAAGCATACCGACACCATCTAAGATCTGTCGTGTTCGCTAATTATTGGTGAGGTATTTTAAATATGTCGTGGTTGCAATATCCTCCATGTGAAATGATACCTCTGGGTTAGCCAGGTCTGGGACTCTTTTGCTCGGGCCCTGCTTTCAAATTATGCAGAACCACTTTCGGGATGGCACCTCATACAGATGGCACATCCATTGGGTGCCGCACTGCATGAGGTGCCATCATTTTCGTCCCATGTAGTGCTGAAAGATAGAAATCTTTGTTGCCTCTTATTATAGAATGTAATATAACATAATCCAAAATGTTACTTATCATTGTTCATGCCGAATTGTTAAAGGTGTGAGAACACAAGAGCTTATTTTGATAGTCGCGCATTTTATTCATCATTGCTGAGTGATTCATTTATTTATTGTGCCAGACATATTATTGTACACAATAATAACATTTATTGAGTTTCGTAAACTACATCTTGAATGTTAATTTGAAATTTAACATAAAATTGCGCTAATACAGCAGTAATTGTGCCAATATTATGCGAAAAATTATAGGAAAACAAACAAAACGGAAAATTACCATTTCATTTTTTTCATTTAAATAATGCAAGCTTTCAACAAAGAAAATGAGCGACTGAATTTTATGTACAGTAGGCATCATCAATAGACCTGTTTTTTGCATCGAATTATAAATCCATTGAATTTCTTCAAATGAGAATGGATCAATAAAAAGATCATAAAATACCACCAGGATAAGTGACTTGTTCGGATCGTGAGAGAAGCTAACCCATTAAGATTTGTCGCTGCTTATTTTCCGTTCGGATCCAGGCAGGTTATTGAATAGAAATAATAATTGATTGATTGATTGACTTCATCCCTCTCAGCATTGGGATATTCAAATTTCATCCTATATAAACCGTTATTTAAAAGAGTTTCTTTCAAAGCAATTTCACATTTTTCTCTTTAACATCTATTATATATATATAATATAATCATAATAACAGTAGCTGTGCAGGAAATATTAAAAGATGATAATTTGACGAAAATTATAAATAAAAAAATTTGAAAAAAGTGGTTCATAAAATTTATTTTATTATATTTTGCGCTATTTTCTTTTAATTTTACAAATATAAAAAAAAGAAACAGAAAGTGATTCGACTTAAAAAATATTCCAAAAAAATATCCCAATGAGTGAAAGGAAACTTTTTCTGATTGGTTTCATCGAAGAGATTTACGTACTGCTTGAGAATCGATCGATTTTTTCACAATGAAGAAATTTATTGGTGATTGAACAGTACATAGATCTCCGCGATGGAACCAATCAGAAATAGTTTCTTTTTATATTTACGTATTAACACTTGGCAAAACATGAATACAAGGAGTGTTATATATATATATATATATATATATATATATATATATATATATATATATATATAAGAGTTATGATATTTTATGCATGGTGAAGATGACTTGTGTAAATTTGCATTTATGTAACTTAAAACGAATATTATATAATAATTTTATTCCTAAATTGTAAAGTGAAAAAAAATTATCACTGACCCCCAGTAGATTCCTGGAATACTTTGGCCCTTTCTTAATTACCCCCAATGGGTCTATTTGGATCTCGATGAGAATCCTTGTAATAATATAACAACTGATAATTGCAGTAAAGAAAATATGTAGGGATGAAACTGACGAATAACCGAATTGTAAATTGCTGACTATAAGGCCGATTGCACATGGTTTGTTAAGGTATGATAAAGATGAGCAAATAAGCGAATTAATAGTGATTTATTGTTAGAAACTGCGTCTATTATGAATTAGAGATGTTGTATTTAGATTTGTTAGCATAGAGGATTGCTCCTAACAGCAATGGCGCTGCATGTCCTCTTTTGGACCTTGTGCCATAAAACCCAACCAACCAACCAGCTCCTAACAGCAAAAAGCTATTGTAAGGCATTTTAACTTTCATGACACTTTAAAGTTTACCAAGAAAAAATTAAATTAAACCCTGTGGCACGACAGCCTATCGAGGGACCAAGACTTACAGTGCCCCTAACTGTTTACGTGGAACCCCAATGTTTAGTTGCCTAGCATGTTCGTACTCTCAATTTTATAGATCCAATGAAGGGATGAAAAGTGGAGTCGAGGCTACAGTGGCCTGGTTGGTTACGGCATCGTTCTCGTTACCAGAAAGTAGTGTGTTCGAATCCCGGATTATCCAAAGATAATAGAGCTTAATAATTCACTAATAGTGCCTGGGACAATTAAAATATGTCATGGTCTCAATATCATCCATGTTACTATTCCAAATTAATACCTCTGGGGTGTTAAGAGTCAAGCTTGGGGCCTTCTCTGACTTCCCATCTCTAAATTGAACCCAGATGCTGCTACCATCTTTTAGGCAAAGTCGTACTTTCACCATCGTGGGGGGTGCTCTGTTCAAAAACGGAAGACTTCTGACTTTCCGTTAGAAGAAGTCAGAGACTTCTGACTCTCTGACTTCCTTCTGCCAAAACCCTGATGAGCGGGCTTGGCTTCCCCAAGGGTCATAAGTAACAACACAACAAGAACAAAGCAAAATCCACTTTTTCCAATCCGAGGATAGAACCTTGGAACTGTGCGTCGGAAGCGTTAAACGCTACTACTACGCCGTCAAGCTTGTAGTTCACTAAGAATTTTTTTTTTTTATAATTGACCTTATATACAAATTGCAAGGAAGGATAACAGAAACATATCCAAGCATCTTAAACTCCAACACAATAAAAAAAAAACCTCCATAAGCGTTCTATGTACAATTTATTCATTGTCGTACAGCCAAGAGCCATGAAAAAATTCTGAATATCATCTAACGATAGAGAGATTGAATCATAACAATACAAAAACGTCTTTTTAAGTATTTTATACAAGTATATTATTACATATTTGTATCAAAACTTCCCAAAAAGTCATTCAATTATAAATGATATTAAGCATCATAATTTAGTTTTAGGAAAACAGCATAATCAAGGTGATAATAAAAAGTAACGCCAAAGATTTTCTATCTACATGGGAGGTTAAAATCCAGATCTAAAATAAAAATAATTGGTTAGCTTATACTTTAGGGTGCCCCCTTGATTCTCGCCAAGTTGTGGGAAATCTGAATCGCCAAACTGGGAAAACCTGATCGTATTCTGATTGCAACAGAACAACTGATCCTTCAGTGCCAACAAAAATCGCCCATAAAATCGATAGCCAAACAAAAATCGCCAAGTTTGCCAAGGGGGCACCCTTAAATATAGTTTTACCAAATAATTTAATTCGGCAGAGATTTATATATCTCTAAGCCAAGTACCAATTTTGAAATTTCGCTCTTTATTGCCTTGTCCTGTTTATTGACTCTGTTCAAGAGTTTTCTGAAAACGATGTTTTTATAACAAAAAGTTTTGTTAATAAATAATACCATTGATTTCTATTAATTATAATTAATTCATGTACAATACTTACAAGCATAGTTCATTAACGGCGCCCTTTGTAATATTAATTTCCCCTGATTTCTTCAGATGCAGCATCAGCTTGATGTCCTCTTCAACAGCAGAGAAGCAGGTGTCAGCGAATTCAGGCTGGCACTCGTCACCGTGAGCTGTGGCAAAAAGAATTTTATATTGCAATATGTCACACAGGTTATTTTAGAACAAAACTGCAATTTTTTGATAATCAAAGTTCCAAAGCTCTTAATGATTCTAAATATTAAGATAAAATGCATGGATTTCTGCTTTATCACGAAATTCTCAAGAATCTCTTACAGTGATATACTTGATTGGATCAGAAATTATGAAGGCACTGTCGACGTATGTTTTTATTCATTTTGATTATATTCTAGATTCTGATATGATGAAGTTACTTACAACATTGAAGAAGAACAATGTTGAAAAACTTAATATATTATCAGTGTATTGATAAATTGATCTCTCCGGCCTACTTCACACCTTATAACTAATTTATTTTATGAATTTAACTGTAATATTAACTGAGTAAACTTCACACGTTATATTTTGAATTGGTAATCCGATAATAAAAAAATCAATTAGCATAGTTTCGGGGGAAATAATTACGAACAAAATTACAGATGCTGATTTTAATTAATTTTTTTAAAGCATCACAACACAAACAAGCATTTGAAATCAATCACATAGGGCTTGAGAAGCCGATTGATGTATTTGTGAGACTGGCGTCTCTTACACACATAATTAGTTAACGAAGCTGGCTAAAGTAGCCCAAACAATTAACTATTCTTAAATGTTAAGACTAAAGTCTCCAATAGTAAATCCCTTATATAAGATGGCTTAAGAAGCCTAAATAATTAATAGATTATTCTGAGACTGACGTCTCCAAATCATAACGATCCTAATGGCTTCGGACTCCCAAAACAGAAGTTCCAAGTTACAGAGACATGTACTCTCTGTTCTATACATGATGTCAGCCCTCCCAGTGTCATAATTCCACCAACCTTTTCTTTTAGTCTCGAAGAGGAGTGGAAGAAGGTGCGGCCGGATGTTGTATCAAAGTGCTTTCGATTCTCACAAACTGGATAATTTCTTTATTTGCTATCCATGAAAAGCTGTTACCATCTTCTATTAGGATCACTTCTGGAAGATATATGAATTTCCAAAAACAAATCAATGCTGTTTTAGCCCATCTCATTTTCTCCAACACTGACAAATATCCCTATGATGCTTCTAAAACTAAAAACCACATTTTGAATGCATTTTATACATGCAAATACGAGAGTTCATTCTCCAGAGATTTAGTATTGGGGCATTATCCTTTTCCAAACTATCTGTATTACTTTCTAATAAAATTTAGGGCATAAATGACTTCATTAAGAGATACAAAAAGCAAGAACCGAAATATGCTAGCTAACATCCATAAATTTCACAATGCGTTTCAACTCAACAGCGTTATCTGGGTTTTCACTTATTGTAATATTTATAGAATTTTTCATCACAAATATCTTTCCATCAATTTCATCAATCGAGCTCATCAATGCATCAACATTTTAACTTTCCTGCATTTAATTTTGGTAAGAGACATTACCAGGCGTGTCCTCTATTGAAGAAGTGGACACTTTATTTCAGAGAGCATTAGCAATATTTACAAGATTAAATTTTGACCAAAATCACTCAATATGATTGCATGAATATAATTTAGTGATTGATGTTACTTACCATCAATGTGAGCTATATGCATTTTAATACAGAGCTTCAAATTTGTACTTCGCCATATCTGTATACATAGACTTCATATATGTTATCATGAAAAATGAAAGTTTTAAAATTTATAAAAAATAAAATTTTAAATATTATTCAGCTTAATTAATAGAAAAAAATTAAGTAAAATGAATTCTCTATGTCTCGTCATTTTAAATTAACAGTAATCAATAAATTTATAATAGAGATAACTTTTTATAATATTTTCTTCTTCCAGTTTTTACACTTTTAATGATATTTTTTGAGTGCACACACACAAAAACTTAAAATAAATTTTGTCATTTCTCTCTTTGAGTAAAGAGAAGCAAGAAACCAAAATTCATTGACATAAAAATCTCTCTATGTTACCCGCGCTTTTATTTATTCTAAGCTTTTAAAGTTTATTGTCTAAATTTCATGAATAATGTGAGTTCCAAAGCTTTCTAAAAACTCTTTATTCATTCTTATACATTATTTCGTGACATTTATTGGTAGTGTTATTGTAATTTTCATTTCCAAAACAAAAAAAATAAAAAAAAACCCAGAAACTAATTAATATCAATTATAATAGGAGAGAGACAAAAATATAATAATTGTTAATGGTAGTTAATGATTAAAATTCTGATGAAATAAGAAAAATTTAACATGAAATTTAACACATTTATAAATAAAAGTGTTTGAATTATCTATTTAGTATAAATGTGTTGGGTATTATTGCGTAAAAATGAGTGTAGTATTAAGTTATTGAAAGTAGCTATTCGAATCGCTGTGTCACAACTCCAACTCTAGTGTCAGTTTGAAAATTTTTCAGGGAGTTGGGTTGGTTTTTATGGAGCAAAGTCCAAAAAGGTCAAGCTGCGACAAAATTTTTCAGGGGATATTATACTGTCAGATTCTGAGTCTGCCCTCCTGACCATTGCTTCATCTCAAGCTCCTGCGTCAACTGTATTAAATATTGTCTGGCCCCCATGATTTAGTTTAAAAGCAAAAAGGGGTTGCATTTCAGTGAATGCTATCACATTATGGATTATATAATTGTAAATAAAATTTATATTATTTGGGGCTATATTGATTATATCTATCAGTTTATTAATTAAGAATATTTATTTTTAATTAAAAATATTGGAATTGCAAAAAATTATAATGTAAAGTTATCTAAAATTAAATGTGAAACATTTATAAATATTTTCAATTTTCTAAAAATTTTAGAATTTCTAAGTTCCTTGCAGTTTTACAAAAACAATAACAAAAAATTAAAAAAAAACATTTAAATCGTCCTTGCCGATTTAAATTAACCATAAGTGAGTGTTTGTCTTTTCATTTTTTATTTTACTTTTTCTTCTATTATATTGTGAAGATGCTAATGGCTCCAGTCAATGGAAGATAGATTCTCAACCGACGCTTTGGTCTTTTTTATAAGCAAAATAAACTTCAATAATATTTTAAATTTCGATTCTCAAAGAGTTTGAGCCATAGAGACCCACACGATGCCATGTTTTTCACGTAATTGGAACAATCAATGTTTTAGACATAAAATATTCTTTGAAGTCTTTTTGAATTCAAATCGAACGAGTCATCAGGCAAAAATGATGCAATGTTTTCAAAACTATTCAGCTTTTGTTAAACAACTTGAGTCAACATTTGCATTGGTGGAATTCATTGGAAATCTAGTTTGAATCCATGGTCATCTCTGTCTCGTAACAATCAATGCTTTCCAAAAGCCGGAGAGCTAGGCAAGAAAACTAGAAATGGTGAAAGACACAAATATAAAATGATAGAGGTTTCAGCAAATTTTGGAAGCAATATCGCTAAAGATTTTAAAATTTAAGTTCTAAACATTAATTAAAAGAGAAAATTATTATGATTTTCGAAAACATTTAAAAATGATAAAAACTGATTTAGCCATGATCTAAACCTTAACGAACAAACAACCACTGTATGGTTAGTAACTTTATAGTTTCTTATTTATCAACCATTTTATGGTCCCTTATCCTTTATGGTATCTTAAGAAAAAATTTTAATTTTTAGAACACAATATACGTATGTATATAAACGATTTACATATTTACAAATTAAACGATTTACATATTTATTATTTACATATTATAAACGATTTACATATAAGTCTTTCTTCTTGAATACACAAATATTTCTTTAAATAAATTATTTTATTTAAATCTGTGTACTCTATAACATTTATATTAAGCAGATATTTATTTAAATTATTATTAAATTCTCATCTTTTCATTATTTTTGATGATTCTTTTAACATTTCCAAGTCGTTAATTTATTAACTATTTCAAATCATTTTAATTGCATTTAAACATTAATTTATTAAGTAAGATGTTTTAAATTAATAAAATTCAGCTTCTCTCAATACTTATGTGCTAAATATCATCCCACCTAACTCCTTATATTTAATTAATTTTGTTTAATTATTAAAATCTGTAACTATATTCGTCCATTAATTTCTTAGGATTTATCTTAAAACTGCATATTCTCAAAATATCTATTCCTTAAATTTATTATAACTACTACTTTGATATACTCTCACTGAAGATTAATTTATCAATTATTTATAGTATTTCAAATTCTATCCACACTCTTTCAATCCAAACTCTGAAATTTCCTACTACTCATTTTAAAAGTTTATTTTAATTTGCGCTTATTAGCGATTATTCTAAAAATTCCTTGTAAAAAGTAATTATCAATAGTATTCATAGATCAAAACCATATTCAGGAAAATTTTCTTTTATATAAATAAAGAAAATCAAATTTCTTTTCATTGTTATTGATCTGCTGTATAAAACAAATCATAATCAATAAGATTCTTACAAAATAAGCCGAGATCAGAAAAAAACAAAAATTGTTTTGTTCTGAATAAAAACAAATTTTATTACAGAATGATCAGATGTATAGAA
The DNA here is from genome assembly GCA_026290005.1 of Latrodectus geometricus. Lineage (NCBI taxonomy): Eukaryota > Metazoa > Arthropoda > Arachnida > Araneae > Theridiidae > Latrodectus > Latrodectus geometricus. Next base: position 20,612 of record JAPDSC010141015.1, read on the forward strand.
AAAATCATAATCAATAATCCTCTATTAAACTAAGACTGTATTCAGGAGAAAACAAAAAATGATTTGCTCTATATAAAACAAAACAACTTTCTTTACTGAATAACTGATCTATTGTGTAGAAAAATCATAATCAGTAGCATTCTGATTGAATAAAAAACTTCTAAAAACACTTTTTATTCTGAATAAAGCAAAACAAATTTTTTTTCAGAATTGTTGATCAGTTGAATATAAAATAATCATAATCAATAATATTTTAATAGATGAAAACCATATTCAGAAAAAAACAAAGTGTTTTATTCTGTAAAAAAATTTCCTTTAGAGTGATTATATTTCCGTATCGAGAAAAATTGTAATCAATAACATTTTAGTAAAAAAAAGAATATATTTAGAAAAAAAACAAAAAAACAATTTATTATAGTAGTACTCAGATAGAATAAAAAGACATTCTGTAAAAACAAAAAATATTTAGTTCTGAATAAAGCAAACCAAACTTCTTTACAGACTAACAGATTTGGTATACAGAAAAAAATCATAATCAATAATACATTTTAATGGCTTAAAACTATATTTTAAAAAAGCAAAAATTGTTTGGTTTTAAATAAAGCAAAATAAACTTCTTGAAGACTACCTGATCTGCTTCATAGAAAAAAAAATTGTTATTTTATATAAATCTAGTATTTTCTTAAAAACTTCAAAATATTACGAATTAACATTTGTTGGAGACAGGAAAGTATTTAAACCTAAAAACAGATCAAACACTTTGTATTTAGAAGCACTTTTAAAAAGTAATTAAAAAAAATAAATAAATACATGAAATCTCTTACCAATGCTTAAAATCAGTATGAACAAAGTAACTGAATATAAAGTCATTATTGTAGATTGTTTTTCGACCATCTGAACACATTCCAACTGTTCAGAATGACTCGACCGGAAGAGGGACACAGGAACTTGGGCACGAAACGGAAGCTTGAACTTGATTATTACAAAATGACGACGAATGCGAATCGAGAAAGTAACTGAATTTTTATCTGTCTATATTTGTCTGGTTAACGTAATTTAATATGAAATTAGAAGTTTTATTATAAGCCCTCGTTTTTAAGAGATGCTAATTTACGAACACTCATGATTTTATGAAACAATGGCTGGTGCCTAATATGATACCATAAACGCAATGATAATTTAATTCTCATTTATGAACTTAAAATTTGAAAATCTGTTTGTTGTTAAGCATTGATATTGAAATTTTTAAGCAATTCATGTAAAATTTCCCCCCCCCCCCTAATCTAACTTTCGTTTTACAACGGATGCGTTGGATAATAGGTTCAAATGCAAATATGGTATTTTTCCATCTAGTGTGGCGATAGCTTCAAATCGCCGTATGAAATTGACATTTAAAGCCAGATACATTTGTCAATCTATGCTTAGAATAATGTTTCAGAAAAAACGATATCTAATTCCACTTGAATGTAAGTTTTATTAAAGAAACCACCATAACTGATTCAAAACAAGATTATTTACTTAATGACTTGAATGGAGATTAAGTATTCCATAAACTTCAACAAATAAACTCACCAATACTGCCCGAAAGTTTATTTCAAGGCTTTTGAAATTTGTTGTAAGGTATATCGGATAATTAAATGAATAAGATCATAATGAATGGAAATGGGAAAAAAAATTTCAGGTATCAAACAAAAAAAAGAAATGGTGCACTGCTGAACTACAAGCTAATGAATGGCCAACAAGATGGAAGCACTTTTTCTGTGAAAAACAGCCGTAACATGCTTCCATAAATCGAAAAAAATGGAGAGTTTTTAAAAATGCAGCGTTTAAAGTTTTATTTATACCACAAAGAAAAAAATAAGTCATCACTTTGCTCAATTTTTCATCAATAAAATGAAACTACGAATTGTTTTTAAATTTTATTTCGCAGGTGCTTCTTATATTCTCAAGTGGATGACCTCGTGAGCATTCAAATAATCAATAAGCTCAAAACCATAGCTAAATATAGAGACGTCCACTTTCAGTGTATTCTGTCTCCTTTTAACATCCTTGGAAATGAAGCCGCGGATTTCTTGGCCAAAAGAGGCTACTCTGAGATTGCGACCACTGATGATGCACTCACATATCGAGAGATTTACTCTTTAATGAAAATAAAGGACAAGCAAGTCTGGATAGCTCCTCCCGACCTTCCCGGGATTACTGGGAAAAGCCCAGGGGGGAGGGTCTTTGGAATTTGACGGAGACAGAATTGATCAAACGACTGCTTCCAGATTACCCAGTGGGCATTTGAAATGCATGACCTACGAATCTGGCCGAAAGGTTTTACCAGGCTTGTACCAAGTGTCACCTATTGCCGGCTTCCCCTAAACATATCTTCGATTGTTTGGGGGTTAGCTTTGGAAGATGTCCAGGCGAGTCTACTTCTAGTGCTGGACTTTGCTAGGGTTAGTGGTATCATGAATCTGATCTGGCTGCCGCTAGATCCTGAAGAATTGGATTAAGGAGGTTTTAGGTTGGAGAAAATTAGATTGGATTAGGTTGCAGAAAAAGAAATCCATTATTTTTTCGGTTGACTGATTCGATATCTCGTTAAGTATCGATTATACAATTTCAGATTTATGCTCGTTGGAAAGATCACATTACGCACTAAAAAAATATTTTGCTTTTTATTTGGTCCATTCATTTATAAGGTACAGGTTATTAAAAATATAAATCAAAAAAGGGAAAATGTAGAACATTCACAGTTTTTTCTTTAATTAAAGCTAAAATACATGTCAAGTAGTTGGAAATCGGGAATGGTGTTTAGGGTCCCGATACTGTAACAGCCAATGACAAATCATTTCGATTTCATCGATTTAATCCAAATATATTGGATGTTGAAAAGGCATCTCCGGCATGTACGCCCATCGTCGAAAATATAGATAAAATCACAAAAATGTGCGTTAACCCGCATATTAACAGTCCAGAAATTAAAGATCAGCCACAAAACAGTTTGAAATCATTTGCACAAAACTAATCAGGAGCACCTAAATAAAGCCTTGAAATTCACGTAAAAACGTAAAAATAATGGATTTTTTTTCCCCAACTCAAAGTATCTGACATTTATAATTTCTTTCTAATATTACTTTATTTATGAATAAAAAACAGTCTGGTAATAAAAATTTATTTTTAAGATCTAATATTTATTTTTCTATTTTACGAACTTGTGATTAAACAAGCCGAACGTGCATTTGTGATTATGTTTCCTTTAAATCATTTTACATCTAGTTCAATAAATATATAGTTAGCATGATTATTTAGTTTAGGGAAAAACAAGTTTCTGATTTTGATTGGGAAAAGTTTTTTTGTTCTAAAAAATGACAATAGATTTTTATCTTTACTGAATGCCGAAATAAACAAAAGACCAAGAAATTAAAAAAGTTCGGTTTGAATTAGAAAACATGGAGTTCTGCAATTTAACAAGCTAAAAAATTGGTCACATCAAAAAATAATTTAATAAATAGCATCACAAAACCATGTTTTGATCACGAAATGAAGTTTCCTGTACATATTTACTAAAAAACAAAATGAAATGTGTTATAAATACTTGAAAACTCTCGAACGAAGATATTGAATATTGAAGTCACAACTCTTTTCATTAACGTTGGAATGTATTTCTGATCGGTGACATATTGAAAAAATCAAAAACGCATTCCCTGAAAAGAAAAAAAAATTTTTTTCCCCAGTAAGCTAAAATAATAAGTATCGTTATTTCTTAAAATAATTGCAGAGGGAAAGTGTAGAAATAAAAGAGGATTCGATTTCAATCACTTTCTTCTACTCCAAATAGTAATTCGAGATTTCCGAAACAGAATATTATTTCGCTTACATTAATTACATAGTAGTATAAGCAATTTTACTGGAAATTGAAATCAGTGTTGATTATGTTTTAAATTGATGATAATTTCTGTAATAAAAAAATTTCCAAATGAAATATAGACATATTTTAAATTAGTCAAATATGGATATCCTGATTATAAATTCCATTTCTTTCCATGTAGTTGTTTTTAATTTTATCTCAAACAGAAATTCGGTGGAAAAAATAGAGCGAGCATTTTATATGTATATATCTATAAAATATCCATATTTAAAAAAAGAATGCGATTTGTTGTTGTTGTTACTGATGGCACTTGGCAACGCCAAGCCCGTCCGTCAAGAGACTAGACGAATGAAATCAGAGAGAGAGTGTCTTCCGTTTTTTGAATAGAGCACTCTCATACGAAGGTGGAAGTACGACTTTTTGCTCATAGATGGCCTTATTTTTAATCAAAAATATAATTCAGATTAAAAATAAACCCTTATTAAAAATGTATTCCTTTACACACTAAATTACTGATAACGAAGTTCTCTCGTTATCAACAGCCTAGGGTTGTAATTTTCACTTCGAGTCGTATAAAAATCAATTGCTTCTTGAATAAAATATCTAAATGTTATTTTGGACATCCTTCCAATTTTCAAATTTTTTGTCGCTAAGAAAATGTTGTAGGTATCGGAATAAATGGAAATTCTAGAGTGCTATATCGGGAAAGTATGGTGGATGGGTAAAAGTCAGAGATATCAAAATTACCGGATCTGAACTTGGAAAACAATCTTTGGCATTTATGAACGTCTAATGCACTTAGATAAACAATGCAAATGTTTTTTATAGCAGCTGTTGCATTACTATCCTTGCAAAATTCAAAAAGCATACAATGCCAGGTATGCACTTCTGGTATTTGGCTCATCAAAATTTAATTGATGAGCCAAATATCGTAAATATAAATGAGAGTTTATCTATGGTGTTAGGGTAGAGACCAGCCTTTAATTCGTAAAAATCGTGAGTGTTCCGAAATTAGAAGTTCGCAAAAACTACCATTTACTGATAATGAAACTGTGAATCTACTGAATATGATACATTATTCCATAAAATATTTTCAATTCAGAAAATAAGAGGATTTCCTACTCAAGTAAATTTTTTTTAGTAGCTGCTTATTGAGAGAATAGAACACAAGTCACAAAGCTATTTATGAAAAAGTGTAATTTGATAAGTAAATCTTTCATCAAACACTTACTGTCTGTCAGAAATTATCTTATTAAAACTGCCCTCTTTACAGTTACCTTACATCATTTCATTTCTGCCTCTGGCACAAGACATTCTTAAGGATCAGCCATTGTGAAGTGGTTATTACCCTTTCTAATTATGACACCATTTAGTGAAATATTTAGTTTTTTTCCGGTGTTTAAATTTAGTTAGTATTTATTGTAATTATTTTTTTATGTTACGCCCGTTTATGGCATCTCTGCCTTTAATTGAGGAGTAGTCCAATAAAATGGAGATGAAGCTTGGAAAAAATTTAAATTACCATCCGTAGAGTTGTCTTCATGAAACTTTAAAACAATGCGACAGTGTCTGGAGTCGTCGCCTTTGCATGTTGGCACCGCGGGCATCAAGCCTAATTCTTAACTTTAATCAGATGTAAATGCTTCTGCAAATAGGTTTGTCCAATAAGCAAACAACTCCAACAGATCGAGACAGGGAACTGGATATATTCATCCATTATAATAGTAACGAGTATTTTGATTACAAAACATCTAAGCAGCTTTTGTGGCACCATATATTGATATATATAAGGCCAAAGCCGCCCAGCCTGTCTAGTGGTTAGCGTACTTGACTACGGATGGGGAGGACCTGGGTTCGAATCCCGGCTCGGGCATGGATGTACTTTCTCTTTCTCTCTGTGTGTGTTTCTTGTCCTCTCCTCAGAGGATGGATGAATGTGGCCCGCCCTATAAACGGGTTTGTGGTGGTGTGGCGTGGGCGATGCTACTCGTACCTCCGTGACTTGGTTCACAGGTGCCCACCGGGTTACGATAAAATGAGTAGCAGTTTTCGGCCTTGTTGCGGCAAATGGGCTAATGTACTTACTTGCTCAAGGGTGCCCGCCATTAGAAATAAAAAGAAAGATATATGGCCATATTTATTCCTTTGAAAATATAGCTTTTTAAGAAAAATTTTAAATGTTTTGGCTTAGGAAATATTTTTTAATAGTTTTTGCCCGGAAAATGTTTTACTAAAACAATAAGCTGTTCTCTGAATTTTTTTAAGCTTATTTTTCTGTTTCACTAAATTGCTAATAATATAAACAAAATTTTAAATATATCACTTTATGTGTTGCATCATATCACAATATCTTCGAATATCTCATTTTAATATAATCTCATATAAAACAATATAATCGATATGTAATTCACACAAAAAACTCAATATTATAATTTCAATACCTTCAAATGTTTAAAGTGTGCCAAATAAAAGGAGAAACTTGAAAGGATTTTTCAGTTACTGTTAAATAAATTTAAAAAAAAAATTCAAAATCTTGTATGTTTCTAAAAATATTTTGTAATTTTAAGAAAATATTTTGGTAGACCAAATACTAATTTAAAAATTTTTAAATATTAACTGTTAGTTGTTTTATTTCTTTATTGGCATATTCATTTTGATGTAATCTAAAATGTTTGCTAAAAGTCAAAGGTTTCAGTTGTGTTTTAATATTTTTCTTTAAGTCGGTAGTACCAGCTGTTGATTTTATCGCCTGAGCAGGCGAAATGAAATCGTGCTAACTATATAAACTCATTAAAATAAAGTAAAGACACGTGTTTCTTGCTTGAAAATATTTTCGAAAATATTGGCATCTTGGTGCAAGATCACAGTTAAATTAAGATTTTTTATTTGAACATTGAGGATAATAAAAAAAAAACCGGATACATTTTTATCATTTGATGTTATTCAAAATACAAAAATACATTTCAACTATATTACAAACTGTACTGACATAACAAAATAAATTCATAATTACTATTTGAACTATCACATTCCAATATTGACAAATACCATTTTCCATTTACTTTCTTACACACGAGATATTGGTCAATATCTGAAGAAGAATAGAATACTAAGAATGTTATAAATAAGGAAATATTCTCTGAATTGTTAGTCACAAAATTTGTCATTAATTACAGCATAATAACAATTATATTAGTTATGAAACAGACCGAGGAGCTTGAAACAGATAAAAAACCAAGAAAAATTGCATTATGAGTTACGTAATTTGTCATTTATGATACGTGGAGTTATAATAGTGACTGAGTTCTAAAACCAACTGAACAAATATAAAACAAGCTGTGGAAGTTAATTTTATAAGTTATTTTTTTACATTTTCGTTTATCGTTGTTTTTATTTTTTGAGTTCTTATTATATTGGGAGTAAAACTAAAGCTTTCAATTTTCTGGTTTACATAAATACAATGTAAGGCAACAATTATGAAAGTAACGACCACGTTATCCAACTAATGTTACTAAAAATAAATAAGCAGTATATATATATATATATATATATATATATATATATATATAT
>JAPDSC010141015.1:28440-38496 GCA_026290005.1 Latrodectus geometricus
TATTTATATTAATGATTTTATAGATAAAAAAATTCCTATCTTTAGCTCTTTTTCGTGGTAGGAGTTTGTCAGTTTGTGTTTTGGACTTGAAATTACTCACTTATAATTACTCATCATACATTGTAGAAATAAAACTGTTGTTGTTACTTGTTGTTGTTAGAAATAAAACTGAAAAGTATTTAGTCGTGTATTTACTTTTCAACGATAAGAGACATCGATAATATTAGATATTATAGGTTATTTTCTTATCAAATTTTGTTCCAATATTAGCAGTTTCACAAACAGCTTGTGTTATTCTAACAAAAATTCGCATCGAATACAAACTTTTAATAGTCAACAACTTTTATTGATATAACACACGGTCTTATCAATTCCATGAATAGCAGTAATGATCAGCAGGCTTTTAGCGTTGCTTCTTGTTTGACTGTGCATTGTTGGCATACAATTTTCATAGCATGATCAATTTCGGTAATCAAGCAGAAGTGATGATCTCGTGTCCAAAGGGCTGAGATCTAATGTTTCAGTAGTTTCCCGTTAAAATCAACAAAGTGAAACATTTAATTACTTTTCCGGAGATAGTAAAACGTATTCATGTATAACAAAGTAGAAAACCCCTAGAAAATTACTAGAAATCCACTCTGATTGATGTGGATTCAAAGGCGTATCATCCATTTATCTTGTTCAACAGTATTTGGGATAGAACACTTTTTTCTGCTATTTGGACATAGAGGATAACCATTAAGGTTGATTTTTAGCTTATAATATCCATCGTGTCAATTATTTTAAGGGCGGATTTTTCAAAGATAATGGGTCATATTTAATTGTCCCAAAAAGAAAGGTTAGACTATACTTTAGGGTGCCCCATTGATTCTCGCCAAATTGTGATCGCGATTGATCGCCAAGCTGGGCAAAACCGAATCGTGTTCTGATTGGTTTAGATCCAGTCGAGGCTATCGTTTTTAGAATTTTGAAAATTCAACGGACGTTGCGTTATTTTTGAATTTTATTATATTTTGCTCACCATACCTTTTTCCACTGTAATCGGCGTGAACAGGAATAGCGCCAAAAAATCGCCAAGTTCACCAAAAGGTAATCTAAAGTACAGTTTTACCAAAAGAAAATTTGAAAAACTTCAAAGCATCCACCCGGATGGATGTATTTGAAGAACACGGGTGGCTACATCCATTTTCAACTGTGGCAAGATCGAACCCGGAACTTTTTGTCCAGAAAACGTTATCCAACCTCTAGGCCATGAAGAATCTTTCTCTTTGTCAAAAAAATATTTTTTGCAATAAAATAATTTTTTTCTACAAGTATACTAAACTTGCAGTTTCTTTGTCATGATCTAATTTTTGCAGCGTGTATTTTTTTCTTAAATTTTTTTTCTCTTAAAACTTATATGTTGTAAAAATTCAAACAGAAATGTAAATTATTATCAACAACATCGATAAAAATAGAGCCGTGGTTGGCTAGATGATTAGGGCATTCGCTCTCATTATTATGATGTAGTGAGTTCGAATCCCGACTCACTACATCATAATCGAATAACCTACCCAATCGAATATCCGTCTTGTTCAATAATGGTTTCTGGGACGCATTAAATAATTAGTGGTCTCATGTGAAATAATATCTCTAGGGGTCTTCTTCTAGGTTCCTGCCTTTAAATTACGAAGACCCACCCACTTTCGGAGCAACGATGGCATATCCATAGGGGCCTAACTATATAAGCCATGGTTATTGCTGTCCGCTCTAGTAATAAATAGGTGAAATATCCTAAGAAGCCGGGCATTAGAAAAAAAAACACTTTGAAATTATAGAACTTAATTCAATTTAAAAGAAATTAAATAAATTAATATTTAAAAAAGAAAGCAAATAATTATAAACAAGTAAGTTAATTTATTTTTATATAAACATACTTTATTAGTTCAGGTTTAAGTCATCAGCTGTGAACACAAACAAATAAGCAGTAATAAAAATATATCCTTGCAGGTGCAGAGACTTTGTCAGAAATGAGCTTATTTTTACAGCAGCTGACGAAAAATTTAATCTCTTCATAAAGATTTGACTTAAGATATTCTGAGCTGAATAACTTATGGCATGATGGATATTTTTATAATTCTGAACACTGGTGGTATGACGTGGGTAATGTTACTCGTCTCCGTCACTTGTGTCACAGGTGCCCGCCAGGTAACAATAAATGAGAAGCAGTTTCCGGCCTTATTGTGGCGAAAGGGTAGTGCCTACTATTAGAAAAAAAATTTGAAGTACTACTGCTATTTTTCAAATTCAATTATTTCAATTTTTTTTTGACAAGCTAAATTTAAATCGAATTCTTGATATTATTTTACTTATAACGTCTTATGTAACAGAACTTGCAAACCATATTGAAATAAATACAAACTTTAGATTTATGGATTTGACTAACACTTCTGTGTTTCAAAAATGTCGTATGTATTTCAAATAAGTATTTTTATTCTAATGATCCCATTTACTTTAAATTATGTGTTAGTATATATAAAAATATATTTTTGAAATGGCCCCCCACCCTGTCTGGTGGTTAGAGTTCCTGACTACGGATGGGGTAGACCTGGGTTCGAATCCCGGTTGGGGCATGGATGTACTTTTTCTCTCTGTGTTTCTTGTCCTTTCCTCAGATGATGGATGAAAATGACCGTCCTAAAAGAGGATTTGTGGCGTGGGCGATGCTACTCGGACCTCCGTGACTTCGTTCACAGGTGCTCACCGGGTAACGATAAAATGAGTAGCAGTTTCCGGACTTGTTGCGGCAAATGGGTTAATTACTCAAGTGTGCCCGCCATTAGAAACAAATAAAAAATATTTTTAAAATGTAATATCAGCTAAATATTCATAATTTCCCTAAAATACAAAAAATAAACTATATGGCATATAAAAATAAAACAATTTATTAATTTATACTTATATTGTTAAAATAAATATAGTTGAATCTCATTTGAACTAGAATTCTTAGTAATCAATAATTTATCCTTAAGAGGCAAAAAAATAAGATTGGCACACATTAAAATTACTGAGAAATGTACATTATTTATAAAAAGAGAAAGAGAAGTTCAATAGTTTTTCAAATGGGAAAAATCTACGGCAGCTTTCATACGGGAAACAGTCTACGGAAGCTTTCACAACGTACAGGATATGGGAATCATTCGGGGAATAAATGGCATAGGTTTACTTATATTATCATTATTTTCTAAATTAATAAAGATAAAAATGTATTAGACATTTTAGACACACCATATATATCATTCAGTGTAAAATCACACTTTTCCACCTTTTGGTTTAAAATTCATGAATATATCCTCGCCTGCAATACTTTTTGTACAAGCAAATTTTCAGAATCAGTAATTCCAACAAAGATAACAATTGCCTTTTTTCACTTTTTAAATCATATTATTGTCACTGAGGGTTAATTTTAACCGGAAATTGAAATTCTAATAAAAGGAAATAATTCCTACACATATTTCCTCCAAGGAGAACGACAATGATTACACACGTTTCTATAGACGAACTAACCTTGAACACCTGGAAAAAATTGAGCCATAATACAATCAAAAATATAAATTTAAATTTTCAATAATTACCATGCAAATAAAGAAATAAATAAAAGGAAATTAAACTTCGTTTATAAGAAAAATTATTGCTGAAAAAGCTTGTTCACTTTTTGTCTCATAAATATCTAGTTCACTTTACTTTAATGTCTAGTTGTTCACTTTACTGTCTCATAAAAAGCTAGTTCACTTTACTGTTAATATTGTCTCATAAATATCTAGTTCATTTCACCGTCTCATAAAAAGCTAGTTCACTTTACTGTCTTATAGTTCACTTTATCGTCTCATAAATAGCTTGTTCACTTTATTGTCTCATTAATGTGGCTTCTTCGAAAATTTCAGTGACATAATGAGAATTTTGCATCTTTGTAGGCAAACATTTTTATTTAACTTTGACACCTTTATTATGCTTTTTTTAGCGTATTTACCTCTTTTGTGAGACTCTGTACTGAAAAGATATGGAAATATCTTTTCAGTCTTAATTCAAAAATCAATTCGTTTTAAAGACCGGAAGGTCTTTAAAAAGGGAATTAGAAAAGATGAATGCTAAACAGACAATAATATTAACTGAATAAATTGTGTATTATTCCTCAAAGCCGTGTCTTGAATAGCATATCACAAAAATAAAAAACTTTTGTCTCAAATAAAATAACTCAAATAAATTACGAACTCGTGGAGATCGTAAAATGGAAAAATAATGTATTGGATTAATAAGATCTGATTTTTTTTTTTTTTTTTTTTTACCACACAATATGCTTTTTTTATAAATAAAATTCTATATTAGAAAAAATTATTTAGAATTCACTATAAGGAAAAACAAGTAAGATAAGATTACTTAAAAGTAATGCTTACTTTCACTTTATTGATGAAAATCATCCTAAATATATAATCATTTGTCTTTTCTCTATTTAAAAACTACATTTCTTAAAATATACTTTATTTTCAATGTATAAAAGCATATCGTCGTTTTTCCCTCAAAAAAGTACTTTAGTCCTGTTAGCCATTCAGATGCTTGTTTTGCCGTCGGTCGTTGCACTACGTCCTTTACCTTGTTCGATATCTGAAATCTCTTTTTCGTTCTCATTCCTTATTTTCTCAATACTTTGATCATCATATATTTCTATCGCACATATCACACACATGAATCTATATTTGAAAAATCCTCGAAAGGAATTATAGGCAGCAAAGGTGTTCTTTGTCGGAATTTAACTCTTCTTTGTTCTAACGTACGGGGAGAAGAGAAGAGTTTCCCCCCTTTCTTATGTAGGGGAGGATAGAAGTCGAATTCGGCACCACAGCACTTGCCCATCAATTGTTTGATATTCACGAGTGTGACGAATTTTGTTCCCAGAAAGTCTGGAATACCTGTACGTGTCGCTTCGTTGTTCAAGAATGAACCAGATTCTCAGGCATTATATAAAAAAATTAATTGGAAAAAATATCAGATCATACAAATAAAAAAACCGAAAAAGAAAACTATGTGTCAAAAACAAAATTTCTAAAAAAAAAGAAATTCTTCAAAATTTCAGTTCTTAAAGAGTTTATCATTGTGTCTATGGTGTCAGGGTAAGGACTAGTCACTAGTTCGTAAAAACACGAGTGTTTATAAATTAGAGATTCATCCATATTTTGCAAATCAATTTTATTGTTCCAAGCAATTATACTATTGAAATTTTTGCAATGATTATTTAAGTAACATGTTGTTGTTGTCTTGTGCCAGCTAGGCTGGCAATATGGGATGCGTTGCTCCATTTTTTCAACTGACTCGTAATTTGGGATGGAGTCCTATTTCCTCAGTACACACATGTCATAAGTATACATTTATAGGGTATGCAACCATCCATAACTCATTCATACAAAGAAAGGGCAAAGACAGTGGAGAGAGAAAAAATCCATCCATGCCGGACTGAGTTTTGAACCCAGGACTTCCCCATCCGCAGTCTGCACGCTGACCTCTGGACAGGGTGGACGGCAATTAAGTAACATAGAAATACTTATTAAAATATCTGTTACTATACTCCATTAGTTGCCGACATTGGGAAAGTCGGTGAAGGGGTCACGAGTCAAATAAAGATCAGATTATGCCCAGCTGCTTTGCAGCTCTGAGCTATTGGCGCAGCTTGTCCTTTTTGGACCTTGCGCCATAAAACCCAACCAACTAACTAACTAACTAGCAGCTCTGAGCTAAGGCTTATAGCTCACATTGAAGAGAGGAACACAAACAAATACTTATTTAATATAGAAAAGACGGATTGTTCGCGGTTTTGTCAGAGACAAAGTCACTGGGCTTATTTTTTATATTGGACGAATAGCATAACACTACAATGTAAGGCTACTTAGAAACAATAAGGTAATAGAGTTCACCAATAAGAGACAAGAGCATGATGAATGTTATCATGACGTACTGACACAAAGTTAAAATCTAGAAGTTCTTTTCATGCAGTTGCAGTTAGCTCGAGTTTTCGAATTCGGTTTGTTTGTTTGTCGCTCAACGGTCTCTTTTACACATGAGGGCTAAACAGACTGGGATCTACTGTTTAAAGTGGATTCGGAACCATTACAAACATTCATGCCCAAAGTGAGATTCGAACCCAAGAACTGTTTAAACGAAGGCAAGAACGCTAAGCATTCGATTGCCTGCTTAGTTTTCAATTTTCGGATTAATGGAAAGTTCAAAAATTGTGATGACAGGACTCCGATTCCCAAAGATTTACAGAGATCATTTCTTGGAATATTGTATAAAAGTCAAGATAGAAGGATATAGTCAGTTGTTTCCTTCTCTCCACACAGGCAAGGGTTTGGGAGAGATAGGTCAAAGATGATACAAAAAAGCTTAAAATCAATTTAAGAATTTTTCAGTTAGTTTCAGTTTTTAAAATGGGTATATTAGCTTGGGGAAAAAGAAACCCATTATTTTTACGTAAACCTTATATAACTTGTTTCAGATTTGCTTAGCATAAAAGGTTTAAAACTGTTTTAAGATTATCTTAAGATGCTGGAGAATGCTACAACTACTAACAAGCTGCCAGTTTCGACAATTTTATCGAGCATTTTGAAGATGATGCATCCATAAGAGGTGAATCCTTAACACCGAAAATACCTGAACTGAATCGATGATATCAAAATTGTACATAACAGTAGCGGGATTATAAACACAATTCACATAATTTCAATGGCCTAGCTTTTATTTTCACCTTTATGAAAGAAAAATTGTAAAATGTGCCAGATTTTCTCTTTGTTGAATTCCATTTTTAGCACTCTTTAACTCATAAATGAATGAAACAATCAAAAGAGCACAAAAGAATTTTTTAGTGTGAAATGTAACTTTTCCAACAAGTATAAATCAAAAGTTGTTTGATATATATTTTATGATATCAATTATTGCACCTTTCTACAGAAAAAAATGGATTATTTTTTATTTCAACTAACATTTTATTCAGAAGTATTTTAATTATAATTTTTAAAGATAATTGTGTAAAATTGTGATATTTCATACATCACTACTTTGAAACTTCACTTTGACGAAAGAGCAAAATTTTTAAATGAATGTTTGTAAAAAAAAGAGAGATTTTGTTTTTTCTGACATAATCATATTTGTATTTAATAAATGTATTTAAATTATTCCATGTAATAATTTCTTTATTGAATGATAAAACCACAATTGTTTATATCCATTATATAAACAATACAAGATGTTTATAATAAAATTAATGTATTTGTCAGTTTCATTTTATATTAGTTTTCAATAAACACATCTCATAAATTTATTAAACATTTTCATGTGATTAAATTATTGTAAACAAGTAAGATATAAAAAAAACTTAAATCAATTGCTCTACTTAAGTCAACGAAGAATAATTTTATTTTATTTACTTTTTATTAAACTTCGCATAGTCGTCCGTTTGTGAAACAATTGTCGATACCGTTAAATCTAGTTTGTTAGCTTTGTTTATCGCTTCAATTATTTTTATGCTTCGTCGAGATTCGATTCGAAAACATGAAGATTCTACTCAGATATTCCAACAATTTTGCCATGCAAGACAACTTTTTCATTTCATTATATCGCAAGAAGTCTTTCTTTAAATTAGAAAAAAATTCTCACACATATATACACTTACTATATCTCTCACTAATTTATTTCAAAATCACTAAGTTGAATTTTCAAAGGAAGTAATAAACTCATTTATACAAGATAATAAAAATAAATGAATTTAAGAATGTAAGAAATGTAAAGATAGAGATAGTAACTGTTCACGCCAACATATGGCACTACTACACAATGGTGTATTTTCCTCCATATAAAACTAAAATTAATTAAGTAAATTTAATTACTCAAATTTAAATAAATTATGTAAATTTAAAAATAAAACTTAAATTAATTAAGTCAATTTAATTACTTAATTAATTTCAGTTTTATATGGAAGAAAATACACTATTGTGTAATAGTGCCATCTGCTGGCGTGAACAGTTACTATCTCTATCTTTACATTTGTTACATTCTGAAATTCATTTATTTTTATTATCTTGTAAATGAGTATATTACTTCCTTTGAATCAATATTTGAAAAAAAAAACTATTAATATCAAGTGTCATCCACTACAAGTTTAAAAAAATGTATTTGAACTTGAGTGGATGAATAAAAGGTATTTTATTAACAATTGAAAATTTGATCAAGATATATAGAGATATTGTGAACTAATAGAAGAAGAATTTAAAAAAATATATCTATGAAATACTGAGAAAAAGAATGATTCCAAAAATCACGCATTTAATCAATAATTCTCATAAAAATAATAAGCCTAAAAAGGCAGAAATTGGAGTTAGGGACTTTAGCTGAATTAATTTAAATATCTCACGTTCTTGAAAACGATAAATCAACGGTTCCATTCTGATAATCATGAAAATTAAATTTGTTTTGTAAATTAACACTCACATTGATCATATAAGAGAATAAGAGGTATGGAATTTTAATATATATGCAAATACCTATAATACTCTAATCAACATTTCGATGTCGGAATTCAGTAATTACAGCATTAAAAGCATAGCGAAAATTTTGGATGGGTAAATATTGCACTCAATTTCTTCAACATTATTCAAAATTTCATACTACGATGTTATTAAATGTGATTACCTTGTTATACTAATCACATTTAATAATATAGTTATGTGATATTGTTTGGTTAGTGTTAAAATTAAAGCAGTGTAAATATTACTATTCAGAACATATCATTACATATATTATTATTATTTGGAATACTTGTTTTTAGAATACTTGTTTTTTTTTTAAATGTAAAACTTTGGCATATAAAAATATAGTGTTTTTAGATAAATCTAGAAATTTGATTTTTGTCATTGCAATTAATACAATTATCTATGTGTCCCAGAGTGTTAAATTTTAATTAACAAATGTCCTACGTAGAACTAATTAATTAAAATACAATGTTCTTTAATAGAAATATGGGTGTTAGAATAAATTTAAATTGAAAAATTACTCATATAAACTATTAAAATCAAGAATGCTCGCCAACTTTCAACTATGGTCTTAATTATATATATATATATATATATATATATATATCAGCAAGCAAGCCATGAAATGTAATGTATTTTAAGGTTTTTTAATGGATTCGGAATTAACACCTATCCCCAAGCGGCTCGTAATTCTGAGCCATGATCAGGTGACGAGGTCACATCTGAGCTGGCACTCTCCTATTTATGAAGACAAAAAAGAAAGCTAAAATAAATATTTGAGAAAACTAAAATTAAGTAATTTTTTAAGGAAATTTTATAACAAAAGCAATTATCATATAAAAATATATGATGTTTAAAATTAAATCAAAAGCGTTTTAATAATCAAAAACACATTGATTATAATAATATTTATGCGCAGAAATGTAAAAAATTATTTTTTCATTTCATACACTGTACTTTTTCTTTAAAGTTTTCGAAGAGGCCCAAAATAATAATCTGCGAAGAAATCATAAAGCAGCCATTAAGTATTTTATTACAATGTAACACTTATTACTAGTGTCGCTGAGTGCTAACTCTCTTCTCGCAGAGCGCATGCGCGATGCTCTCTTGAAAACTAGCGACATCTATTTATGATTTTAGTATATATATATATATATATATATATATATATATAATATATATATAAATATATTGCATACAACTCATGCAGTCCTTGAACATTTGGGTAAATATATTTTTAAGAAAAACTTTTAGCTCAAATATTTCTCTGTATTACTAGTTAATAATGTACTAAATTTTTTTCTGATGACTTTCTTTTTTTACTTTTTCTTTCTATTTCAATATTTTATTTTGAAGAAAGCGATTTTATTTCATAAAGAGCGGCTCATTGTTAATTTTAAATTGAAACACATAATAAATATTCTTTAATTAATATCTATATAAATATTATACTCATTGTTTAAATCTATTGGAAATTTCAAAATAAAGATATTGTTAAATA